>PVLA01017872.1:0-16042 GCA_004027455.1 Hydrochoerus hydrochaeris | reverse complement strand
CTTAACAGTGTCTGAAAGAACCTGTTTTAGGGTATCCATATTATCACTAGATAATAATATGTCATCCATATAATGAATAATATATACATTAGGGTAATTTTGCCTTATAATAGTGCATCAGCCACATATTTTTGACAGAGAGTAGGGCTATTTTTCATTCCCTGAGGTAATACTCTCCATTGATATCATTTATATGGTTCTTGAAAATTAGGAGAGAGTAAACTGAAAGCAAATCGAAAACAATCATCAGGATGTAGAGGGGTAGTGAAAAAACAGTCCTGTAAATCAATAATGTATGTAAAGTTGTTTTTAGGAATAGCTACTGGAGAGGGTAAACCAGGCTGTAAAGCTCCCATGCTTACCATAGTCTTGTTAATGGCTCTTAGATCCTGTGGAAGGTGCCATTTCCCAGATTTTTTCTTTATCACAAAAATTGGAGTATTCCATGGACTGTTAGAAGGTTCAATGTGTCCTGCTAGTAGCTGTTCCTGAACAAGTTCAGTGGCAGCTAGTAATTTCTCTTTTGGTAAAGGCCATTGCTCCACCCAAACTGGATCATCTGATATCCAAGCAATTTTATCAGCTTTGGGAAGGGCAGTGGCCTCTAAGATAAAAAAGCCTCATCGGTGCCAATTTTCATATCCATTTGGGACAATACATCCCTACCCCATAGCGTAAATGGCAAAGATGGAATTACATAAGGTTGAAATGTTCCATTATGATTTTCAAATTTCCAATGTAATATTGAGGAACTTTTGGCAATGTTGGTGGCTTGCCCTAGTCCTATAAGGGATGAGTGACTATTTTGAGTAGGCCAATTAGCAGGCCAATCCTTTCCATCTATGCACAAGACATCAGCCCCTGTGTCAATTAAACCTTTAAAGGTTTTGCCATTAACTTTTATGACTTGCATAGGTCTTTCTTGGGTAATCTGTTGCGCCTATGCAAAGACGTCAGTAGATCCAAATCCCTTTTCTCCCCTATTGGGATCAAGAACTTGACTCTGCATAGTGACATAAGGTAGGAGTAGTAATTGAGCTATTCTTTGTCTGGGAAAGACTTGTATAGTTTTAGTCCCTGGATGAATCATAATCTTTATCTCTCCAGTGTAGTCACTATCTATTACCCTGGGTATTACCTGAAGCCCTGCTTTTAAGGCACTACTTCTCCCCAGGACCAGGCCCACAGTGTTTTTAGGTAGAGGTCCAAACACTCCATTAGGGACAATATGAATTTCATCCTCAGGAGTGATAATAACATGTCTAGAGGCAGGTAAATCTAGCCCTGCACTCCCTGGGAAGCTGCGGGCCAAGTCTGACAAGGAAAGCTTTGCAACGTTCAGGGCTCCCAGGAGTGGGTGCCCCATTGGTTTCTCTGGGCTGGGGCAGCCCCATTGATCCATTTTTTGGAATCTCTGAAGAAGTGTCTTGACATTGGGGACCCATCCTTGTGATATTTGGATCTACATTCTTTTGCCCAGTGATAGCCTTTATTACATTGGGGACAAATAGATTTAGGCTTTGCCTTGTTTGGTTCCTCCTTATTGTTTCCCTTCAAGGGGCATTCCCTAGAAAAATGTCCTGACTTACCACAGGTGAAGCAGGATTCTTTTTTAGCATTTTCTCTTTTAGTATTATTAGACTTATTTAGCGACTGCATAAATTTACTATATGTTTGACCTTGCAGGGCCACAGCCATGGCAAAGCCCTGAATATGTGTTGGGGAGGCATCTATGCACATCTTAATATAATCTCCTATAGATCCTTCTTTTCTAATGTGCCTTAGTAAGGCTTGGCAAGTAGTGTTAGCATTTTCAAAAGCCAATTGTTTTACTACAATTTCCTCTGCCTCAGGGTTAGCCAAGGCAGCCTCTTGCAATCTGGCCACAAAGTCTTCAAATGACTCAGTAGCCCCCTGTTTAATATTACTTAAAAAGGCGGAAGTGGTTTTTCCAGTATAAGAAAGACTCCGCCAAGCCTCCATTGCTATCTTAGAGACTTCCTTTAAAACCTCCATGGGGAGCCGTATTTGGGCTTGAGTTGACAAATATTCTCCAGTGCCTGTCAACATTTCATAAGTAATTCTATCTTGAGGCCTTCTTAATATATACCTCTTTGCTAGCACTTTAGCCCTGTCCTCAAAATCAGGTTTCCAAATTAAATATGTTCCCCCAGACAGGAAGAATTTAGCAGTGGACATCCAATCAAAGGGGGTCAACCATTGGCTAGCCAAATTCTCCATTAATTGCAGAGTATAAGGAGAAGCCAGACCAAAATCTTTAACTGCCATCTTAATCTCTTTTACTAATTTAAAGGAAATGGGCTCCCACTGAGGTTCCTCTTCAGATCCAGGAAAAATGACTGGGAAACAGTGCTCTAGCATTTGCCCTTCCTTACAGGCTTGTTGCATGACTCCCATAAACCCTATGTTTGATAAAGGGGTTTTCTTATTTTTACCCCGTTGGTTTGTTGTTGGGAGATTTTTTGAAAGTGAACGAAAGGCCAGAAACAACACATCATGATGGTACCGAGCGGCTTCCTCCCTCAGTTCAGCTGTGTAATATGGGGGCAAGTGTTTTTCTTCCCCCGAAGAACTTTCATTATCGTTATTGTTACCAGATGATGAATTTTCATTATTAATATTTTTACTTTCTACCGGGGGTGGTGAGGTTAAAGTGGCTTTATCTATATGAGTTTTATAGTTTCTTTTTGACCCATCAAACAAAAGTGGTCTGCCCTCATCCAGATTTATTTCTTTAGCCATGCAAACCATTTCATGTGTAGGGTCAAAACAATTCTTTTGCACATTCCAAAGGGAAAAGGCATTATAAGGAACCCCCTCAGGCCCATAAATCTCATAATGAGCCTTCATTTCTTTGCCCACATTCATCCACGTTTCTAAATCTAGTGACCCTTCCTCAGGAAACCACGGGAAACTTGGTGCACAAAAGTGAGAAATTCCTGTAACTGTTTAGTGGATACAGTAATACCTCTTGCTTTTCTGTCCCAGAATTTCGGCATATATATGCCCTTCCTTGGACCCTGAATGTCCATAATGATTATGATTTCTTGCCTCTGTACTTTTCTCTCTAAGTACCGGACCGTGTCCGCGGGTCTGCAGCACCCTTATGCAAGAATCCTATCCCAGACAAAATAGAAAAAGACTTACCTTCAGGTCCCTGTTTCAGGCACCAGATGCCAGAGTCCAGCTGTGGCAGGGCTCAGGGGTCCCAAAGGTGGTCAGGGAGTCAGCAAGTGAAAGACAGAAGACACTGCACACCTGTCTGTGTGTGAGTCTGAATCTACTTTATTTTTTGAAGCTGGAGTATATATTTGCTAACTTTTGGCAGTAACTTAAACCCCAAGCAGGAAGCGTCCCAGAATTAGGGACAGGCAGGGATAATCTTAAACAATATGTGTTAATTAACTTTTTTCACCTTTGTTTCACTTTAATCTTGTTACTTAATTAGCTTGGGAAGTGTAAGCCAATGCACTGGATGCCCACAGGAGGAAGAGATGGAGTGGCAGCTGTGAAGCTATCATGCTGCCCCCTACATCTCCTCCCTTATCACTTTATAAGAGTATGGCAGGCCCTGTGAGGACAGCGCCTGTCTTGGGTCAAGGACTCTTCATATGAACCCAACCAGGCCTTACCCGTCATGGGCCTGCAGGACAGCAATTGGTCCTGTGCCTGTCTTAGGTGGCCAGTGGTGTAACATATGTGTCCTAGTTCCCCGTGTCTGGCTGCCTGTCCAGTGTCTCAGGGCAGTTGTCTCACAGGAATTTTGTAAATCCTCCTCCATGAGCTCTTCTATTTAAAGCTTTTGTATAAACTCTCTCATACTACTCACAGAAGGTAAAATTTCACAATTAGTTTTCACAAAGTTATCTAGAAGGTTTCTAGTAACTCCTCTGGAGTTTCTGTTTTTGATTTTATATTGAGTATTACATGAAAATATATATATGTGAATTACACAAATTACAATTATCAGTACAATACATTCCAAGATCCCCGCACCCAATTCCCACATGTGGTGTCCTTTTCCTGGAGAAATGATTCCTTGAAGTGCTCTCCTCCACCCATGGACCTTGTCACAAGGTGTGGACGGACTAGGACGTGGCAGGGATGGAAAAGGGCACCATACAACTGACCAATGGCAAGCGGCTGCTGCACAGAGGCTGAATCCAGCCTACCAGAGCCCTTGGCTTCCCTCCCTGGGAGCTCTCCTTTACTTGGAAAGATGCCGGTTACCCGGGCAATGTGCCCTTAATGCATATGCTGGCCAGAACACAAGGGAGAAGCTCCACTCTGGCCAGAGAGGTTGGGCTGTGGCTGTTGGCATCCTGCTGCCTCTGACTTTTTAAACAAGGGTACAAAGAATGGTGATTAAAAAGAAAAACAGTAGGGATTGTTATAGAAGTGCTGGTCACCACTTAAACATCCAGTGTTAGGAACCCTGACCAACACAGACAGTGAAGCTGTGTCTGCCAGGGCTGCAGCTCAGGTGAGAGGTTGCTTGGAGGTCAGGGCAGGCAATGGAGTGGCTTGGTATCATCAAGGCCAAGGTCAGCTTGGATGCCAAAACCAACCTTCTGTTTAGTCCTTCAGTTGTTAGGAATAATAATGTTGTGTGACAAGGTGATACATGCCTGTAATCCTGGCTACTACAGAGGCTGAGACAATAGGATTGCAAGTTGGGGCCCAGCCAGCACAAGTTAGTGAGATCCTGTTTCAAAATAATAATAATAAATAGTAAATGAAAAGGTTAGGGTTGTAGCTCAGCAGTAGAGCACTTACCTGCTTGGCATGTGTGATGCCCTGAGTTCCATCCTCAGCGTTCAAAAAAACTAATTTTGGTCTCCTTCTCCTATGGGATACAAGGTTAAAAAGAAAAAAAAAGTGTAAAAAGTGGAAAACAGAACCTGTTGCATGAGAGTGATACTTTAGTAATAAAATATGATAATGTCAACAACCAGCAGAAAAACAAAACAGAGGAATGTTAGTGCAGCATTTGGGGTCATTTTCACTCAGGATCTGTGGGTTCTGGAAGAGGCAGCTGAGAAACTGAAATCCCAGACAGGGATGCTGACAGGTCTGTGGTTCCACGGACTGGAGACAGGGGTCCCATCTTTGGGTTGGGATTGGGAAAAGCTGCAGAGAAGTGGGGAATTGAAACCAGTAGTAGACTAGCCCCTGGGGATTTACTCAAATTCACTGGAACTTCTGAAACTGTGTTTTTGTGAGTCAGGTTTTATTACTGATCCCACTGGTTAGGTGAGAGAAAAAAGGGAAATTCAAGAATGTGATATAGCTTGCCTCAAACTATAATTGTTTATGGATTATATCCAGCACCCCATAGAAATTCACTGTGTACCTAAAAAGAAAAAAACTTTTTCCTTTTTTTTTATTTGATTGAGAGAAGATTTGGTGTATAGTCCATTCTGGCCTACATCTCAAGACATTCCTGCCTCAGCCTATTGTGGGCTGACATTGCAAATATGTGCCACCACACCTGATGATTGGAACACTGTCAAAAATAAGAATAATAATGTATGGTTTTCTTGCACAGTACTTTGATAACCTGTCCAGTCATACCAGAAACTCTGATTTCCTGGGTCACAAGGGGCAGTATTAGTCACTTGTCAATGTCAGGTCCAATGGTGAGCATCTCACTCTCTGCAGGACCAGTGGCATAATGGGTTTTCTATAAGTGGTAGAAACCTGATGCTGCTACAAAATAGCCCTCAGTTGCTGTTTGGACTCTGGGTGAATCAAACAACAAACTTCCTGGTGTTTTCCTGGAGGACACCTATTTTGGTCTTAGAATTAAAACATGTCTCAGATAACTCACCTTTTCTTGAGAAATCTTGACTGCACGTTAGGACAACTTATATAACCATTTGGCTAGAAAATTGAGAGTCTTGATGGAATTTACTACCACTAATTGCTGAAAATTATTTTACTCTTATGTTGCTGTCTTCAAGTCTTTTAAGGGAATAAGACAGGTCATTGAACTTTGATAAAACATGCAATATGGAAAATCCTTTAGTGATTTTCATATCTATGTACAGACTTTTGAGATAATAGGAGAGACAATAATATGGAGTTCACTAGTCTCATTTCTATATGGGAAAGTATCTTTCATTTTTCTATTATGGTTCATGAGGACCCATCCAAAGGACAAGGAAGGGTGTTTTATAACAGCATACCTACATGTGAAAGAAAGAATTGGAATTCTTGCTCTTACCATATACAAATATTAACACAAAGTGCAACAAATATCCACATGTAGGACCTAACACTGTGAAAATCTTCGAAAAAGATATATAAGGAACTATACACAGCCTTGATTTTTGCAATTTTTTAGGATATGTATAATGAAGGAAGAAATGCATTAAAAAGGATTCACCAAAATTAAAATCTGTTGTACCTAGAAATGTAGCTCAGTGGGAGACTGCTTCCCTGGCATGAAACCTATTACCACCACTACAAAAATAATTTATTTTACAATTTGCACATCAGCGTCCACCATCAAGGACAGGAAAATTCAGCTCTCAGATAAGAGAAAATATTTGAGAATAATTTAACTGAGAACCTTCTGTATGAGTACCATGCCTTAACTGATTGTGCCACTGGAGCTCCATGAAAAGGTTTTGATACCCAGGATATAAAGAATTGATCAGTTCAACAACTTCCTTGGGCAATTCCTGGGCTCTTTCAAGACCTATAAATTAACTGAGGGAAAAGAGACAACTTAACAATGTTGAGTCCTCCAAGAGCGGGGAGCATCTTTCCTTGATTTGCATCTACTTTTCAACCTTTGTTAGTCTTGTTATTTTTCCAATACAGGCTTTGCAGTCCTCCCAAGTTTATTCCTAAGTATCTTATGGCCACTGAAAATGGAATCTTCTCTTCCATTATCCTCTGGTTACTTTTATATGAATGGAAGCCATTGAATATTATGTTAGCTTTCTAACCTATTCCCATACCCCATGAGTGGGTATGTTGTAAAATGTGCATTAGATCATTATGAGGTCCATTTTGCTTTTGATTTTCAAGATGGAAAAGCAATTGTAATTATTAAAACTATCTCTAGTGTTTACAAGTGTACTATGTCAGTCCTGTGAATGAACTTGAGATTGGCCAAAGAGAAGCTGGACAACTGAATCAATAGGAAAACACAAAGAATAATGGGCTTCAGAAGGCACTTACAACGTTATTAATATATGATTTTTTATTTTTATTTTATTTTGAAGGTAGTAAAATACAACAAAACAAGACAGAACAAAGCCAATAAAAATAATGCAGTGAAATTGGCACAGAACTTCAGGGCAGAATGCTGGGATAACAGTTATAGATTCCATAGTATATCTTGATATCTTCACAATAGTTTTCCATTCAGTGAGGTACAGCAAAATGAAACCAGAATCAGAACATTATAAGACTGATCAAAACAGAAAATTGAATATAGCAAGACAATCGATCAGAAAAAAGAAAAACAGTGAAAACAGTATTTGCCTTCAAAGACAAGCTACATGGAAATCCCCCATGTTTGCTGTATTGTATATGGTTATCCTCCCAAGAGATGCTCAAACCTCTTGTCTTAGGTCAGCAGAATTAACACAACAATACAAGCATTGAGTTGTTCTATATGTGTTAGTTGCTATCAACTCTGAGTCTCCTAGACACCTGCTAGTTATTAAAGGCTGGAGTGGGGATATATATTTCTATTAATTATCCCAAATCTTTCTTTTGGCCACATAACATGTACTTTTATACACAAAGACATCATCCTACTTATTGTTACCATAAGCAAATGGAATCTTTGTTTTGTTTTGTTTTTTTGTTATACTGAGGAATAACCCAGGGTCTTATCATTCACTAACATTGTGTCTTGGTTTTATAATTTTATTTTGAGAGAAGATATTGGTAAGCCACTAAATTGTGCAGGGTGGGATCAAGTTTTGATCCTCCTCCCTCAGACACCCAGAAGACTGGGACTGTAGACATTTGCCACCACAGAAGTTTTCAATGCTATTCGCTATTCCTCTGTTCAAGCACAGTTCATTACTTCTTTTAGTATTAGAAATTAAAAACCAGAAATGAAACTGCCCTGAACTTAGAATTTAAATAATTAAACATCAGTAGATGTATTAATTCTGTCATTCTTCTGAGAGGTGTTGTGTTGTGCTGTGTATTGCTTTGATTTTGATACTGAGGATTGAACCCAGGATCCTGGGCATGGGAGGCAACTCCTCTGCTATGGATCTACACACCCATCACACTCACGGGTGTTTCTGTAGGGATTTCAGCAGTGCTTACCAAGGCTGACTCCTGAGAAATACTCCTGACCACCTGCGAAGCATGTCTGGCCCTCACCTCAAATAAAGGTGGTTCTCAGACTCATGGCAAAACTTAAAGTGATACAGTTTAATGAAGTTAGTGTTGTTTCTTCAACATTCTCCTCACACCTCCAATGCAACTGTTCCTTATCTTACATTCCACTAGATGGTGCATCTTATGTGGCCCGAATCAAAGCTCATCCTTACTTTCAGAATGCTGCAGAGCATCAGGGGTGAACAAGCTTGGGAACCACTGCTTCAGACAAGATGTCAAGGGCTCACTGACCTCGGCTCGAGCCAGGTATGTGATACTGCAGTGGGGAAGGCAGACATGAGTTCTGCAGAACAAAGATCAAAATCTACCTGCCAAGCTGTTTTTCCTAGGCAAAGCTGAGCCAACACACGGCTTTTGAACTGTCAGCTTAGTGACAGCCCAGCACTATACAAGTGACTCCACAATCAGTTCAAAGGTTGACCCAGCACCTAGTCATACAATGCAGTTATTACAATTTAAAACCTTTCCACCTGGCTGCTGTGGGAACATAAAGCCTTCTAATAACACATGTGCTCTAGGCATTGTTATAAGAAACCAGAAAGAGGAGCCTTGATTCTTAACACATATTCTAGTTTTTTCTAGGATTCACCAAAGCAAAACTGTCTAAAAACCTACTTCCATGCCAGACCAAGTGTCCTAACTTAGAATCTCAGTTATTAGGAGACTGAGGCAGGATGATTAAGTTTGATCCCAGCCTGCTCAACACAGCAAGACCATGTCTCTTGAAACATAGGTAACTAAAAGGAAAACATGCCTGAGTTTTTAGCTCAAGAGCAGAGCAAGAATGTATACAAACACAAGTATCAGAGATGGGGCATGAGAAAATGCTTTTAGTATACTTCAGAAAGGAATCTCCAGACTCAAAAGTAAACAGCTTTTGGTATGCTATTGATATAACTTCCTAAAACTATAATTATAAAAATTATTTCTGCACCATTTACTGCAGGAAATTCTATTACTAGGTATATCTTTGACCTCATAGTACAGCATAGCAACAAGGCCTTGAGCATTGCAGGTGTGTGCAAAGTCTTATAAAACTAGGAGGTGACCAGAGTCTCCCATGTTCTGAGGATCTGAGGCAGGAATATACATTTGTACAATGTCCTAACTAAATCTTGGCTACCAGTGGAGTCCTAGACAATGAGATGGTGAGCAGTTCGCTCACACCCTCATCCCCAATGCAGGCATATGGAACCCCCCCACAAGGTTGTGAATTTTTCAGCTACTTGTGTAGAGACTCCCCCCACCATGATCTGACCTGTTCAGCTACTTGTAGAAGCAAGGAGGTGAACATGGTCTTGTGTCTTCGTCACCCGAATGGTGTGCAGGCCACTAAAATAAGAATCTGATTAGAGTGACCCTATGTCCTGATGTACCCCCAAAGAATGGGTTGTGGCCACTGAAATTTGAGTTTAGGAGTGAAATCAATAGAGAAGACTCACACAATGATTTTGAAAAGATGATCATAAATTTGTTGTGAAAGTACTGCTGCAGGATTTAAGATAGAGGAGCGACCAATGGGAAAAACAAGAGGACTTTATTTTAAGTGTACAATGGCTCTGCAGATCAAAGCTCCTGAGGAAAGGACAGAGGACAGGTTCCAGGTTTTACACATTTGGTTAAGAGAATTGTGGCCTTTTGCATGGAACTTGTAGACAGGCAGAAGAACAAAGGCAGTTTGTCAAGATTTGACAGTTTTGTACCGGTGGTCCTGCTGAGACACAACAGGATGTTATGGGAAAAGGAAATTTATAAAACTTGTCATACAGGTACACGTTATGGTTTTATTTCCCCCATGAATGGTTTCTACAAATGGGTTTTAACAGACAGCATCACTATAATTATCATTTACTTTGGTAGTGGGGGGCTTTGTTCCCCACTGGGCTTATGTAGAACTACAGCAAAAAGGAAGAGACTTATGTGGTTGTTGTAACTGCGTGACAATCCTCAACATCTGCCATGCATCAACTGGTCATCCTCTGGAGTGACCAGAGCAGGGTTGTCATCCTCAAACTTCTGCTGTGTGTATACTAGTCAGCTTACAGTATGAGTAGAGCAGGGCTGTCATCATTGGTGATGGTCAGTCTCCCACAGGATCAGCAAGTTTGGTTAGTCTGGATCCTGTTGGCTGGTCCATTTGTCTTGGGTTGTTGGTTTCAGCCAGCTGTGGTGGATCCAAGGCACAACTGCTGCACCATTAACTGCAGTGGGGATAGAGGAGATTATGGTGTAGGGACTATGCTATATGGGACAAGTGTGGTAGGAGTTAATTTTTTGACTTAGAGTTTCTGGGTTTCAAGGTGTAAATTAAGTGTGTTCAACCAATAGACATGTTTTCCTGTATCAAGCCATGGATAATTTTCATGGTAATCCCCAAGTTTGCATCTGTCTTACAGTTAGTTTTTCTAGTTTGTGGAGATAACCTATAATTTGACTTATAATTGGGGATGGCCAGACATACAAGATTTGATAAGGGAATATGTGGTTCTTTGGTAGGTGTAAATCAGGCATGGAGGAGAGCTCAGAGCAGAACTTCATCCTATTCCAAGGGTGTTTCTTGACAATATTTTTTCAGCATTTAGTAATGTCTCACACATTCTATCTCTCGGAGCTGTGAGGCCAGTAGGCTGTATGTAGTTTTTATTTTATTTTTAACATCTGTGTGGGCTCTTCAACTGTCTCAGCCATGAATGCTGGCCCAGTGTCAGATCTCACATTTTGGGCCAGTTCAAATCTTGGGATGATAGCCTTTAACACTACTGTTGTCAGTTTTAGGGCCTTCTGTGTCCAAGTTGGAGGATTTGGCTTACTAGGATCAACATACTTTAACACCCTCCCACTTATGGCAGCTCAGTGAGGTTCACAAGGAAGTTTTCACAATGGGGGCACCATCTTGGATACCTGGGATCTGTCTATCCCTTGTTTTACATTGTTTTGTGCACGGGTTAGACAATGTCTGTTAATAGCTCCACTCACTGGAGTGAGCCATGTTGCACATTGTGATGATTCAGTAATGTCTCTCATGTCATTTTCCCATGTGAGACACGTTCAGATAACTAAGGGCTATCATTTGGGGTATAGCCAGTCTCCTGTCAGAGAATCTCCATATTCTCACCTGATTAATTCTGAGGCTTCTGGGTGAAGTATTTCTTTGTAATTGAAGTATAAATTCAGGTCTCTAGGAGTGCAGCTTCTGGAATGAGGGGTTGTGCAGGACCCCATTTTTGTGATTTGAAGCCACCATAACACCCATTTTGCTTCTCTGTGTGCATTTGCATTTGCTTAGGCCTACATCATAGCAGCCTGTGGATGTCCCCAGAATTGTACAACAGCTACTTTCATTGGTGTTCACATAGCACTGAGGAACTGTGAAATTTTCTGTTTTATATCTGTTTTTTTGATTAGTGAGGATCCCACGTTCCTTGTATATAATCCCATGAACATGGAGCATAGCAAAGGCAGACTTGAAATCAGTATAGATGTTAACCTGCTGGTTCGTAGCTTGTGAAAGAGCTTGTTGGTTACTAATTCAGGCCTCTGATTAGTGGTTCCAGTAGGCAAAGACTGGGCTACTACCACGGAGTCCAATGTCAACATTTCATAGCCTAGTCTTTGGCCTGCTTCCAATACAAAACTCTTTCTATCTGTTGAAATATTCAACAATTGCATCTCTCAGAGAGAGATCTGTAAGATCTCCATGGCTTGAGATTACCTCATTCACAATTTCTACTATGATGAAGAAAGACTCATGGATGGACCAGAAGCCAAGTGAGCAGGTTAAGTGTATTTCTTGTCTCTAGATTTATGTAGAAATTTTTACATAAGAGATGCTACTACTGAATCAATTTGGATTTGACAGCCCATGGTATCCCTTTTAGTTCATTAAGGTTATAACTGAGTGTGATATCTGAATGGTCAATTGTTGTCCCAAAGTCAACTTGCCAGCTTCCTGAGTCAGTAGGGAAGTGCCCTCAAGCGCCCTGAGTGTGGCAGCCATCCTAGGGCTTAGGAGTCCATTTTGAGAAGTAGTTTAGCAGAAAATATGAGGATCCTATGACCAGGGTTAAGACTCATTTTTTTCCACACATGGACATAGACGAAGGAATCTTTGGTTATATCTGACAGTTCTGAGCCTTGGGCTTCAGTTAGAGCCTCTTTAATTTGATTAAATATTTTCTCCAGGACATCTTTCCAAAGGAGGAGCTCTATTTTCTCCCACTTTGTTGGCTTATCTGGATATGGCTCTATATATTTTTGTTTGTTATTTTCTTTGTGGGTCTATAAGGGTTAACATCATAGCTTTTGGTTATGCCAGCTGCAGAGCTACATCTCTGTGGCCCAAAGGTAACTTGACCTTGGAAATTTTGAAGTAACCCTCTCCATAACAAGGGAACTGGACAGTTTAGAAGCTATAGGAACTCATGTTGGACATGTCATCCCCTCATGACACATCTTTTAGGCTGACAAAATGGTTTGTTTTCTGGGACACTGTTGGCTCCTATGAGTCACATTTTTATTAGACAATGGTCCATTGGCTTGTGTCATTACCACATACTCAGCTCTACTATCCATGACCAAAGCCATCAGTTAGTTTCCTATTTTTATTTTTTTATTTATTTGTTTTTAGTTTCCTTTTTTTATGACCATGGACTATTTGGTGCCTATGAGGATGGAGTCTGGTCTGGCCTAATGTTGACAGCTTTTGTTCTCCATCAGTCTGATCAGGTCTGCTCCCTGTTTTCTGTTTGAACAGATGTTAGTGATGTGGTCTCTTGTCCTGCAGCCTCCATTATTCTTTTTTTCTCTGAGCATTCACCCATTTAATGTCCTAGCTTTTTAAACTATACAATTTGTTTGGTTTCTCTTTGTGTGTATGTGTGTGTGTGTGTGTGTGTGTGTGTGTGTGTGTTTAGCTCACTTTGTTCTCTGTGTTGGTCTTCAACTCACAGTGATCCTCATGCCTCGGCCTCCTAAGCCTGGGATCACAGGTGTGCACCACTACACCTGGCCAGCAGTACACTTTCATTTCAGGCTAGCTTCCAACAGCTCTTGGGTGCCTGTCTAGTGAGATGTTGGGTTTTTGTTTTCTTTCACTCCATCAGTTGGTGGCCTCTGTCTTTTCCTTGTGAGTTCTGCTGCTAGCAGATTTGTCTTTTTTATAACCTTTAGGTCATCCTTGATTGAGTATTTTGTGGCACTCAATCTAAAGCAGTACAGGAGAGATAAGAAAGAGACAAAGTAGGAAGAGGCCTTTAATGTGGGCATGGCAGAGTTTTGTAGGGGTGCAGTGGCTCTGCACAAGAACAAAGATGTGGGATTAATTTTATCAGTTTTGGCTGGCAGGATAAATTAGGGAGGTGAGCAAAATGGCATATTAACAGTTGATTAGAACGAGCTTCTGCCTGTGTAAAATGAGGCAGAAAGACTTACTGGGGGCTGGAGGTAGAGTCTTGGCTCATTGTGGAGTCTTGGGACTAGAGAGGACTTGGCTCAGGTGCAAATGGTTGGGCGGTTTATCTCTGGAATGAGAAGAAGAACATAGAAGTTACTATTGGAGAGATCAGTAGTTTCTCTGGGTCTGGTACCTAGTGGGGCAGATGTCTTGTTATGGATAGCTAAGTCCTAGGTTAGCACAAACTATTATTCTTATCTGTCTTGATTTATGGGTGAAGAGGGGTAGTACTCATCTTAGACTGCTTCCTGCTGGAGAGGGGCAGCACAGTGAGGCTGTTGCAGTTGTTGGGGTGATGGGTCAGCTCCAAGTAGCAGCTTGTGCCAGGGCTCTCAGCCAGGACAAGGAGCTCTAGTAGTGAAAGTCTGTGTCCTGTACTGAAGAAATCTTAGGGGGAAACAAAAGTTTAAAAAGACAAGGAGCTATAAGTAAAAGTATGGTGAACTGTATGAGAGGTCCTGTCAAGGGGAGGAGATAGGGGGCCCTGCCCATCAGAGAATTCCAGATGGAAAATCTTTGTCAGTGATATGAATGTTGCTGGAGAGAGTCTTGAATATTGGTTTAAGGACAAAAGAAATGTTTGATTGTCCACTGTGTATGCTTTAATTTTGTAACTTAAACAACTATTTCTAAGATGACAGTATGTAGCTTATCAACTAGTGATTTCTTAGTGGTTTTTGTTTTCTTTTTTTCCTTTGGAATTCTGTATTGTTGCTCCCCTTTTCTCTGTTTCACTTTTTTTCTCTTTAAGGAAAATTATAAAAAAACATAAAACGATCTGTCAGTAAGAAAAAATGGAGAGAAATGGAGAGCTGTGGTCTGGGGAATAGGTATGTGGGAGAAGACACAACATCAGCAAGAGTACTTAGGAGTGGGACTCTAATGGGCATTGAATGAAATACAAGGACTGAGAAGGGACCCACTCCACCATAAAAGGCCTATCTCTGTGTGTTGTCTAAGGAGTACTGGTGAAAGGAACTGTTCTGGATGGTAATAACTAAAGTAATGTTTTTTGTTAATTGTTATACTTATGTCTCATTTCTGTGGAGGGGTAAAAATGACAGTACAAAAACAAAGAGTGACAGATGAATTGATGGCCACAGGGCTAATCATTGTAAGGGGTTTGTTATCCCTTTTGCAGATTGTGGAGGTGAAGGTGGGGGCATTGTGGGAGCTCATACAAGGGATAGAGAGAGTCTGGCTGTGAGTTGGGGTTATTCATCATGTGTTGTAGTACTGGAGAATTTTGGTTTGAACTTGGAATTTTGGTCTGAACTTGGGATTTTAGGTTGGGATATATGTTGAAAATGGTGGAGTAAGCTGTCAGTAAAGTTATATGTCCTTGAAGGAGAATGAGCAGGAAGATTGGAAGAAGGAGTAAGTTTGAGGGCTTTGTTTTAGGCAGTGTAGGTAGTTTGAACCTAAAATTGTAGTGAAGAGTTTAGGTTTTCTACAGAGAGACTGTCTGAAGTATGAAAGTGAATAACCAGCAGTAAAAAATGACCAGAAAGTAAAGGGAATAACATGACATTGGGTTATGTATGGGTGAGGCAGAGGTGTATAGGTCTTATGATGAGGTGTGTGTGCAGTAAAACCTATTAGTTTTTATTTGGAGTGTGTCTATGCAGTTGGTGGGTTAGGAAAGAAGCAGGTAAGTGTCACTGGGAGAGGTTTTGGCACAAAGGTGACAGCTGTGCATGACTTTGTGAATAATAGTTTTTAGAGAAGGATGCGGAGTGACTAGAGTTAGAAGTTTATATATGACTTCAGTGTGTATATGAGAGCAGTTATGTATGTTAGTGATGATATCTATGGCTTGTTGATCTGGCAGGATGAGCTCTCAGTGGGTTTGTGAATTAACTGTGGTTATGTAGGTGAATACTGAGGTGAGGACAAGGTGTTTGGGATAAGGGAAAATGGTGAGAGAGATATGGCTGTTGTGTAGCTAATTTGGCATATGTGCTTGCAAATGTATCATCCTGAGACAGAGTCTGATGATGTTTGGTGTCCCTTATAGTGAATGATTTTTATCTGATTTGGAAATTTTGTTGTCTCAAGCAGTTTGAGAATGAGAGATGCATTAGTGATGGGGGTCCATTTAATAATAATTAGATGTCTTTTTATTTTTGGCAAGCGTAATGACAGTAAATGATGTTAAATGTATATTTGGCGTCAGTAAAATGTTTATGATTG
>PVLA01017871.1:0-16042 GCA_004027455.1 Hydrochoerus hydrochaeris | reverse complement strand
GCAGGTGCCCAGCAGAGCCTGCTTGCTTGCTCAGGGCTGTCACTGTCCAGAAGCCCGGGCTGTCCCAGCCCTCGCAGCTGTGCACATGATTAGCCTTGTTAACTTTCCTGACAGCTGGTTTCTGTGATTATACTTACGTGTTGACTGAAAAGCAGCGCCTTCAGTAGAAATGATTGTTTCTGTGCCTTATGTTTTACTAGTTGATTCCAGGTGTGAATTCCAAGAAGCAAATGTGCTTTGATTGGGGTCCTGGGGAGATGCTGGTCTGTGAAACCTCCTTCAATAAAAAGGTTGTTTTGTTTTGTTTTTTTTCTTTGAGATTATGTATCTTGCTGTGTTTGGTTGTCTCCATTTCCCCATGTCTTGCTTTCTTACTTTTCTTTTTCCTTTCTTTATTTTTTGAGATGGGGCCTTGTTATGTAGTTCAGGCTGGCCTTGAACTCACCGTGTAGCCCAGGCTGGCTAACTCGCAGCCAGGGTCTCACTAAGTCACTAAGTTGCCTAGGCTAGGGCCCAATTTGGGGTCTTTTTGCCTTAGCCTCCCAGTGTACTGGCATTTTAGGTGTACCCCTCCACACCCAGCTATTCTTTTTAAAGCTGGGTGTGGTGGGTACTCCTGTAATCCCAGCACGTGAGAGACTGAGGCAGGAGGGTCTTTATAAATTCAAGACCAACCTGGGCTTCAAAGTGAGCCCTAGGCCAGCCTGAACTGCACAGCAAGTCCCTGTCTCAAAAAGACAAAAAAAATTTATTTTTTAATTGACCAGAGTCCCCTTTATTTTAATTTGTTGAGTTTCATTTAGGCTAATGTTAAGTGAACAAAGATTAAGGTCACAGTGTTTAAATTTTTTTTGCAGTACATTTCAGTTGTTGGAGGCCAGAAGTAGGTCTACAGTGTGCTAGTAGGCTGAGGAGAATAAACATTGCCGTTTAAATATTCATCTGGTCCCAGCACTTTGGAGGCCAAGGCTGAGGCAAGAGGATGGCTACGAGTTTGAAGCTAGCCTGGGCTCCAAAGTGAGTTCAAGGGCAGCCTGAACCATACAGTGAAATCCTGCCCTTAAAAAGGATTTTTTTAAAAAAGGGCCTGGAATGTGGCTCAGGGCAGAGGCCCTTGGTTCAGTCCCAAGTACCACACAGAAATCCCGCTGGCGTGATGGCGCACACACTGTCGCTGCAGTCCAGCGTTTGGGAGGCTGTGTGTGGCAAGACGGTTTCACCTTAGAGGGCAGCACGGGCTGCACAGTGCGGCTGCGTCTAAAATAACACGAGAGACCGCGGAGGGAGCCGCTCCCCCTCCGACTCCTGCTGGGCGAGGCGGCGACGGGTGGCGAGGCGGCGACGGTGCGAGGCAGAGGGCTGCAGCAGCAGCAGCAGCGAGGCAGCGCTCCAGGGTCCCGCCTGCATCCAGCTGGGCACGCAGGGCTCACACCTCTGCTGGCCGGTGGCCCCAAGTCCCTGCGCCCCCGGCTCCCCTGCGGCCTAGCGCTGCTCCTCTGCACCCTCTCGGGCGCGCGCACCCTGGCCGCCCCCTCCGCCCCGAGGCTGGGCCCGGGGTGCAGCTGTCCGAGGTCTAGGCTCGGGCGGAAGCCGAGCTGCCCTACTGCCCTCGGGCGGGCGTGAAGTTCCTGCCGTTCCTGGCGGTGTCCTCCGGGCGCCTGAGGGGGCTGCCGCCCGCGGGGTCGGGCGGGGGTTTGGCGCTGCGCCGCGGCCGGGCCGCCTCCGGAGTCGGAGGTCGGTGCCTAGCAACCCTGGCTTGGGTGGATCGCGTCGGGGCCGCCAAGTTGGCGGAGTCGAGGAGGAGAGTGTGGCTTCCTTTCCACCCACTTCTCTGCGTTTTATTGGCGCACTTGGTACTTAAGCAACTTTGGGGCGCAGGTGGCGGTGGGTGGTGAGCGCACCGTGTGCGATTTCTTTTTCTTTGGCATGGAGAACTGTTAATTCAAACCGCCAATAAATGGAACGAAGTCATTTTACTATTACCGACTCTCCCATGGAATGAAGGCTGTTCCACCGGAGGTTATGCGTGAGACCCTAGTGCCTAGGAAGTGTCGTGCAGAGGAGCAAACTCGGCGTTAAACTGCTTGAGCAAAAAGCGCATGTTTGCGTTTACTGATTGTGCTCGTGCCAGTCCTTTTGATTAACGCTTTTTAATTTCTACAGGTCTGTGTGGGCCCAGGACTGAAAAAAGTTTACTTTTGAAAACTGTGTACCGTCTGAGTAGAACAATGTGTTATACACTATGCATTTTGTAATGATAGTTGTGTACCAACACTTCTGTAGTAAACTCTTAAAGTAATAGAAAACCATATTAATCAGGCATAGGTGATGTTCAGTAGAGAAACACTGAATCTTTGCATTTTGTGGAATAAATGTCTTCGCATTTGGTTTTCTTTAGTGTGGTAGGATTGGGAATACTCCACGTTGGAGTCTGCAGGTATCTTTTAGGGACCATTTTGAATCTGTGACAAACATATTCCGAATCCTGTAACAGCTTTCTCTCTCCATCCCTGTTAGCACCTCAGATGGTCAGTTTTACAAATTTGTTACCAAGTCAAATGTAGTCTCTTTCATCTCTCTACTGTAATTCTTTATCTTGTAAACAAACCTTTGCCAAAAACTAATAAAATGAGACTTATTGTAGAGAAACTACTTTTTCTTTTGTCTGGTTATGCTTATCTCCATAATAAAGTTCGAAGACTAGCCCCACAATTTGGGTATTTCTTTTTTCTTCTTTTTTTGATTTTTGGTACTGGGGATTGAACTCACAACCTCACACTTGCCAAGCAGGTGCTTATGCCACTGAGCTACCCTGCCCTGGATATTTCTTCTACCCTTATTCTCTTGCTCTAGTCAGAGGCTGTGTTTAAACTATCTTTGTGCAAAATGTCAACATGTGTTATCTGAAATCACAGCTGCTCTTTCAGCCCCATCCACCTTTTTTTTCCTTGCCACTTCATTTTCACCAGCAGTGGTCTGTCTGCTCCTACCTTTTGCTCCTCTAGGTCCTAGTGTGACTGTGTGGCCAGCCTGAGTTTGTGAACAGAAGGAAATGATAGGAAGCCTTTCTGTAACACCATACTGGAAGTTGTCTTTCCCAGTCATTGTGTCACATCCCCTGTTTCTTTTATAACATATACAATCTGTAATTAGATGACTATATTTGTTAGAAAACAAATGTTTTGAATCAGAAGGTGAGCTTCATGAATAAACTGCCTTGTCTGTTGCTCCGTGCTCATTTCCCAGTATGATACTCCATGTACAGTAACTAGTCAACGTATTTGAGTCAATGAATAAAATATCAAAAAGGGACTAGAGAGTAGACTGCTGTGTTTGAGTCACAGCTCTTTTAGCAGCTGGTGACTTTGGGCAGTTAATCTCTTTTCATTTATCTTTTTAAAGCAAAACCATTGATAGTGCCTACCTTAGTGTTTTGGTGAAGACTGAGTGTAAGTATGTGATGTGTTTCACACAGAAGTAAACTGAAAATCAGCTCTTTTCATTGTATATTTAATAAGGGACATTTTTTTCTTATCTGACCTGCTTAAAATTAAGAAAGGTTGATTCATTGTTATGGATTGAAAACTGATGGTCAACTTAACGCCAGCTGGGTTACATCAGCATGGCGCTGGGCATAGATGTGCCACCTGAGGAAAGCAGCCACCATCAATAGAGATGTGGAGAAGGAGAAGCCATCACGTTAGTGTGTTAAGGTGTTAATGGGTTGAGGTGTTGTGGGTTCTCCTACATGCTGCTGTTTGAGCCGCTGGTTCTCCTGGAGGAGCTCTGGTCCTCACATGGAGCATTGCTTCCTGGCTCCGGAGAGGAAGATGTGTGCTACTTGGTCTCCAGGATGAACTCGTCACGCTGGCTTCCTGGCATGTACTCGACTGTGCTTGTCGGAGGAGCTTGGGGCCTCCGTGTCGCTGAGGATGGCTGTGGTGCTTTGCAGGACAGCCCTGGTCTTTGTTGTGAGTGTGACTTCTCGGCTTCAGTGTAGAACCCTCAACCTACCAGCACAGCTCCTTTCCCTGCTGGCATAGACTTCCTAGCTTCCACAGCTGACCTTTGGGCCTTCCCAGCACAGATCCATAAAAGAGACTGGCGTGAGTCCTTCTTGTGGGCTCTAGACCTCCAGTTGGACTCGTGGGAGGCACTGTCATAAGCTCTGGGTCTTCATTTGGACTCATGTGGGACATTTGCTGTGGGATTCAGGCCCTTGGCTAAATATTCTATGTCTTTAGCATTGTGGGTAGATTTCCTGCATTTTCTTGTGTCATCTCTGGGTGACCATCATAAAAATATTATAAACTCCATGTCCTTATTCTAATTGTTTTCTGCAACCCCTGACTACAACATTCATGAAAGGAATAAAACCTGTTTTACTTAAAATTAAGCTTGCTAAAACTGTTTCTTGACGTGTACATTCTTACTAAATGAACTGTAGTTTGTGTGTGACGTCTTCAGTTTTTTATAGGAGTGTTTTGGAGGGTGGAGGCTGCGGTTTACTCATGTTTTTTGAAGTACATTATGCACAGTGACCCTCAGTTCATTCAGTGAAAGAAAAGAAAGAGATCAATGGGTTTGGTGCAGAAAAGAGAGAAATTCTGTATTAAGAAATACAGCATTTAGGACTGGGGATTTAGCTTAGCAGCATAAGTTCCTGCCTGGCAAGCATGAGGTCATGAGTTCAACCTCCAGCACCTCTCAAAAGAAAAAAAGAAATACAGCATTCAATCTGTGGTACCAAAAAAAAAAAAGAATAAAATATAGAAAGTGGGTATATAGCTTAGTGATGGAGCACATGCTTTGTATGCACAAAGTTCTAGGCTCAATGCCAGCACTAAAAAAGTTCATGGTCTGTGGGTCATCAATACATTGTACTCCGTGCCTCTTTAGATGTCTCTTTGTGTGTGGTGGGGATGTTAGGTCTTGCACCAGTGGCTTTGTGGATTGATGCTGGGGTAAGCAAGCATTCTGCCCCTGACTTTAGTTTATATAAATGAAAACTACACTTCAGTGATTTTGTTTTAAGACCAGGTCTCACTATGCAGTTCAGTCTGGCCATGAACTCAAGGTAGTCCTCCTGCCTCAGCCTCCAGCACTTGAGAGGCTGAGGCAGGAAAATCCCCAGGAGTCTGACATTAGCCTGGGCTACATAGTGAGACCCTGTCTCCAAAAAACAATACGGGTACACATATGTAAACATTAGACGCCAGGAATGTAGGTCAGTGGCATAAGTGCCTGCCTAGCAGATGCCAAGATTGTAAGTTCGATTCCCAGTACCCAAAATAAATAAATAAAACATTACTAACATTAAAACTTAAATGAAAAACACAGGTATATGTAAATATTAACATTAATACTTAAATGATAATATAAATTATACTTATTTGTAAACACCCAAACAAATGCCTTTGATAAGGTAAATGCCTATGTAGATGGATGAAAAAGAGATTTTTCATTGAATGACCAACCAGATTACACACATGACTAAGGTTTACACTTGATAACAAATGGATGGACATGGTTGTATCTAATATGATTCTTTATAATTCAATACACTGTGTTTTGTAACAAATGTACTTAACTCACTTGTGTGAAATAAATGGTTTCTAATCTTTTTTTTTTTTTTGAGACAGAGTCTTGCTATGTAGTCCAGGCTGGCCTCGAACTCATGACAATCCTCCTGCCTCAGCCTCCTGAGCCCAGGGATTACAGGCATGCACCACCACACCTGGCTTTTTTTTTCCTGACAGGACCTCACCACTGAGCTACATCCCAGCCCACCTGGGCAATCTCCTAACAGAACAGAACAAAACAGACAAGGGTAAAATATTTTATACAATCTGCTAGAGCAATAGATATCCACATGCAAAAAAAGTGATACATGCCTATGATCCTAGCACTCTGGGATGCTTATGCAGGAGGATCACAAGTTAGAGCTAAGCTTAGGCAACTTAGTAAGATCTTTCAAAAACAAAATTAAAAAAATAAAGTAAAACAAAGAAAATAAAAGTAAAGCCTGGGATGGTGGCACACACCTGTAATCCCAACACTCAGGATGCCCGAGGAAGACTATAGCAAGTTCACTACCTAACAAGATCCTAGACCCAAAAACAAAGAAACAAAAAAGCACTGAAAGCACAGAAAAGCTTTCTGACCTTGAAGCAAAGATTGGCCAAAAAAGCACAAACTAAAAAAAAAAAGTTACAAACTGAAAACCTGGGCATGGTGCTGCACATGTGTAATCCCAGCACTCAGGAGGCTGAAGTAGTGTTGGGGTCTGCACCTAGACCCCCAGTTCCCTGAATGGGTGCACAGCGAAGGCTCAAAGGAATGAGACATGCAGCATGGTCTTTAGGGCTGCAAGAGAAGTGAGATCCTCAGCAGAGCTCACAGCTCTGTAGCTGGCCAGCCCACTGATGCTAGGCACTTAGTATTTAACCAGAACAAGCAAGGAGCTGAGTGGACAATGGAGGAAACCTGAGCAGGATCTCGAGCAGGCTTCAAGGACCCCTGGCAGCAACAAACGATGCTAATTAAGGAAAACTATCCAGAAAGTCTCCAGGTGGCCTCGGCCTCGGCCTATCTTGCTCCCTGAAATGTCTCCTCATTCTCAGTTCAATCATGCCTGGGCCACGCCACAGCCCTGCACGTGTATTCAGCCTCAAGGCTCTCCAACAAAGTAGGAAGATCACTGGGTACCAGCGCAATCTAGGGTACACAGGGAGTTCAAGCCCAGTGTGAACTATATAGCAAGATCCTGTCTCATAAAACCAAGACAAACCAGGCATGGTAGCACTTGAATATAATGCTAGCACCCAGGAGGCTGAGGCAGGAGGACTACCTCCAATTGAAGACCAGCCTGGACTACACAGTGAGTTCAGGCCAGCCAGAACTACATGGTGAGACCCTGTCCCAAATACTACAAAATCAAAAATCAAAAAACCAGAACAGCCAAGGATTTAGCTCAGTGGCATAAGCACCTGCCTGGCAAGTGGGAGGTCATGAGTTCAATCCCTGGTACCAAAAAAAAGCAACAAAAACCAGCAACGACAAAAAAGATTACTGTCTTTGAATCTATGCTTAATCAATCCCTGAATGAGCCAATTACTGTAATGGTGCAATGATGATTTAGAAATGAAAGCCAATCAATCAAGAGTGAAGGAGTTTTATTGTCAAGCCTGGCGACATAGTCTTGTTGATGGATCTCGAGACTGTGTGCCTAACAACTAAGGGTGGTTATCTTTACAGTGGGTATGGGGAGGATGAGACTAGCAATGATTGATGAATTCTAGGTGGTAAGAACACGGGGAGAAAGTTGGTTGGTCATTGAGGGTGGCAAGGGAAGCGTCAATTTGGGGAAAAGGAAACTTATGAAACAGAAACTTAAGTAGGAAACAGAAACTTAATTTTAAAATGGCGCATACAGAACAAGATGGCGGTGCATTTGGTTAGTCAATGGTCTGAGCATTACAATTACTAACATGCCATTATGTGTCAATGAGAAGCATCTGTCTAAAGACACAGTTTGAACTTGCAGAGTGGAATTCTAGACTCCAGACTATGGAGCTCTACCAAGATAATGCCCTTCAGTCAGACTCTACACACAACACTAAACAGCTCTCCACGTGGTCTCCCTAATGCTTATTCACTACATCACTACTAGGTATAAACATCAGTTTAGAGCATCTTCATTCCTTTTGTAAATCACAGCTCAGTATCAAAGTAAGGCTTAGAGTTGGACAGAGTGCTGAAAATTCCCCCCCCCCAAAACATAAGTTCTGACATGAGTGGAAAAGAGCGAAGACACATAGGTTGATAAAGTGCCACTGACTGTGACTAATTATTTTTCTCAAAAACACATACATGGGACTAGCACGATGGCACACACCTGCAATCCCAGGGTGCTGTGAGGCTGAAACAGGAAGACTGCAAGCCTGCCTGGGGCAATCTAACAACACTCTGTCTCGAAGTAAAAAGAAAATTTTTAAGAGGGCCTGGGATGTAGCTGAGGGTAAAGAGCCTGCCGTCAATCCCCAACACACTCCCCCCAAAAGCACACACAGAATAACTTACAATTTCAGTGGGATTTATAAATTACCAACTGCTAAGAGATGCAGAACTCTAAAAACCTATACTTGCACATATTACACCTAGTAAAGCAGTTCGGAGATGGCTTTGTTGAAAAATAGTCTGCTGGAGCTTTCATTTGAAAAAAGAGCAGGGCATAAGCAAGAAAAAGCAAAGCATTCCAGGCAGCAGGCATGTCTCCTGCCTGCAAACTTCTTTACCACAGCTTACGTACATTTGAAACATGTACTCTCTTTAGAACTCAGAACGAACACAGGGCAATAAAAACAGGAAAGTAAGCCAGGCGTGGTGTCACACTCCTGTAATCCCAGCACTTCGAAGGCTGAGGCAGAGGGTCATTTCAAGTTAGAGACCAGCCTGGGCTACGTGAGCCCAACGCCAGCCTGAACTGCACAGCCAGTCTGTCTCAAAAAGACAAAAAAAAAAAAAAAAACAGGCAGGAAACAACAAATTTATTTAATAAACCTTAAGCCAATACAACACGACAGGTAGAAGTTCAGATGATGGTACTGCGGTGAGGAGCTTAGTTTGGCTGAAAGAAAATAAATAAGCAAACAATTCTGCTTCTTCTGAGCCCAAGAAGAAAAACGGGGACTAGAAAGGTCGGAAAGACAAGGGAGGGAGCGGCGTGGAGTGAGACCGCCAGGATGAGGCTATCCAAAGAACCAAGAACCTGAACCTAGCTCCTACTTAACACGGAGACCTCTGAAGGCTGGCAATTGAGTTGAAGGAAGGAGACATGAGCACGGCAGGAAGCAGACAAGCCTGAGGGGGAAAAACAGACGCAGTACTCGGGCGGCGAGGGCAAACAAGCCTGCTGCTTGCAAGGGCACCCTTACAGTCACCACCGGCTCCCCACCGAGCTCCTCCTTGTCTCCAGCAGCGCCGCGCACCGAGAGGCCAGAAGTCTCAACTCGAGCCTCCAGCTCTTAAGACAGCGGCGAGAGAGGCCCTTTGCCCTGGCGCCTCCTGTACTGCCTGCGGGCCCAATGCGCCCAACTCCGCCGTGGCTTTTCACAGCAGCCACGATCCACCCTCCTGAGGCTTCCACGTGGGTCCCTTCTTCATGGCCTGGCAGCACGTCAAGGAAAACAGCACGGGAGAGAGCTACCCTCACAGGACTTTCTCACTCCATCAGGCGGCGCCGCAGACAGCCCCGCGCCAGGCCCGGAGAAGGCCCCAGAGACGGCGGGGCGGGGTGGCCCGCGTTGGCCCCAGGCTGTGAGGTGCGCCTGCGCGGCCCGGTGCTGCTGCTGAAATGTTACAGTTCCCAAGGCCAGGGACCTGTGCACCCCTGCCTTCTGATGCTGGCTGTGCTAGCTTCTTCATGGCCGCTGCCTTCATGTCTTGGTAGCCGCTTCTCGGACCCCAGACGGTGTAATGAACAGGTGTGTGTTCCAATGCTGTCGCCGCCACTCCCACCCAAAACATGAGCACGCGGACTAAGTTGATGCAGATGAGACAACTGTGAAATCGAGACAGCTGCGCTTGCCTGACTGCACACTGGTTTTGTTGTCTCTTTGAGGGAAAGCAGAGCAAGGCGCTGAAGTGAGGGAATCCCTGGCCTTGTCTGGAAAAGTCAGAAATGCTTAAAGAGTCGGAAGACATGAAATTGCTTTTGTTTTGAATAGTAAGAATAGTACCAGTCTGGAAGTTCCAATTAAGGAACTTTTTGAATGAACTTAACTTATACTTTAAAAGTAAGTCCTTGAGGCCTGGGAATGTAGTTGTTTAGTGTCAGCTTTATTACCTATTGTGTGTGAGGCTCTAGGTTCAATCCCCAGTAACCAAAGGAAAAAAAGGAAAGGAAGAAGTGAATTCATTCTGCATGGAAGGACGATGCAGGAGGATTGCAAGTTCAAGTCTGGTCTGGAAAGTTTTGCCAGAACCTATCTCAAAAAGGAGCTGAGAGGAACAGGGGCTGTAGTTCAGTACAAAGGTGCTAGGTTCAGTATCTAGTACTGGGGTAAAAAAGGAAACAAGGGAAATTACAGCTAAGAGCAGTAGTCTTCTGTATATTGACTTATTCAATATATAGACCTCTGCTCTCTCAGTGCACTTCAAAGAACGGACTTTTAGCTGGGCATGGTGGCTCACACCTGTAATCCCAGCACTCAGGAGACTAAGAGGGAAGGATTGTTGTGAGTTTGGGACAAGCCTGGACTACAAAGTGAGCTCCAGGCCAGCCTAAACCGCATAGTGAGACCCTGTCTAAAGAAAAAAGGGGGGGGGTTGATTAATTTTTTTATGTATCTTCCTTTTTTATATAATCCAAAAGAAATATTATTGGAAAAATGAAGCCACGAGTAATGGTGGCACATGCCTGTCATCCTAGTGCTCTGGAAGGCTGTGGCAGGAGGCTCTCAGATTCAAGTTTAGCTTGTGCCTTGCACTTTATGAAGGACCTTGTTGATTTCTTGTTTTTTGTACTGTGAGTCAGAAAGACTTTGTTTGGTTTTGTCTTTTTGAGACAAGGTCTCTCTGTGCAGTTCAGGCTGGCTTTGAGCTCACTTTGTAGCCCAGTCTGGTCTTGAACTCACAATGATCCTCCTGCCTCAGCCTCCCAAATACTGGGATTACAGAGATGTGTCGCCACACCCAACTGCAAGAGTCACATCAAAAATCAGTTTTAAACCCAAATTCAAGCTTATAATCAGTCTCAGATCAAGCCAAAGGATCTGTACCAATTCTAAACCAGATGTGGTGGTATGCATCTATAATACCAGTACTGCGGAACCTGAGGCAAGAAAATCTCCAAATTGAGGTCCATCTAGGGTATACAATGAGACCTTGCCTCAAAAAAAAAATAAATAAATAAAAAGTAAAAAAGCCAAACATGGTGATGCACACCTGTGATTTCAGTACACAGGAAGAATGGCTATGAGTTCAAGACCAGCCTGAACTGCATAGTGAAACTGCCTCAAAAACACAATAATAATAATAATAACTAAAGCAGGAGGATGACCACAAGTTTGTGGCCAACCTGAACTACATAGCAAGACCAGCCATAGTGACCCTTATCTGTAATCCCAGCACATGGGAGGCTGAAACTGAGGACAGCTGCAAGTCTGAGGCCAGCCTGAGCTGCACAGTGACTTTAAAACCAGCCTCAACGAGCCAGGCGTGGTGGTTCACGCCTGCAATCCCAGCACTCAGGAGGCTGAGGCAGGAGGATTGTTGTGAGTTTGAGACCAGCCTGGGCTACAAAGTGAGCTCAAGGCCAGCCTGAACTGCATAGAGAGACCCTGTCTCAAAAAGACAAAAACAGCAACAACCTTATCTATATAGTGAGAGCCTGTCTCAAAAACAGCAGCCTATGTAGTGCTAAGTGGATACATTTTCTTGCATGCTAGTAAGACTAATGTTCCCTAGCTTGCAGAGAACCATTTCAAGAGATAATTATCTTGGAAAACAAGAGAAAAATCTATTAACAGGAATCATACGAATATGTATGCACTTTGCCCTAGGAAGTCCCATCTTGAAAGTTTTTCAAATAATTTAAAAACACAGGGCCAGAAATATAGCTCAATATTACAGCACTTGCTGTCAGGCACAAGGTTATGAATTTACTTTCTGGTACAAAAAAAATGTGAATTTCAGTACATGCAGAATATAATGAAAGAATAAAATACAAATTTCCCTAATAAAAAACCAAAAGTATAGTAAGATCCAGAATATATAATAGATGCTGTGATAGTAAAAGGGAAAGAAAATGCTCTAAAGGATATAGCTGTATATATAAGTGTGCAAGACAGATAACCATACTACTAAGTTTTTGTGAATTTATCAAACACAATAGTTTGTACTGTCATTGTTTGTCCACTTTTTAAGCTTTGATTTTGTAACTAGACTTTTTTTTTTTTTTTTTGGTACCAGGGTTCGAACTTAAAACCTCACATTTGCCAAGCAGGCACTGATGTCGCTGAGCTAAACCTCTGGCCCCATGAACAACTACTAAGATAATAATATGTAATTTATTAACTAGTGATTTCTTTTTTTTTTTAATTCTGTGTTCTACCCTTTTTTGTTTTGCTTTTTTTCTCTTAAAAAATATGAATTTCCCAATCTCTATACTTGATAGTTTGGAACAGATAATTCTACTATGTAAAATTTGGGGGTTTTTAAAATTTGTTTTTGTTTTTTGCAGTACAAGAGATTGAACTTAATATTTCAAACTTGCCTCTGAGCTATATCCCCAAACCCATTCTCTTTTTTGAGACAGCTCTTATTAAATTGCCCAGGCTGGTCTTGAATTTGCAGTTGTCCTGCCTCAGTCTCCATGTAGCAGGGATCATAGCTGTTTACCATATACCCAGTTAGTTGTAAGTTGCTTTAAAAAATCCTTGGTTTCTATTCATTACATGTGAATAACACCCCTCAAACTTGGTAACAACCAAAAATGTATCTAGATAATCCTCATGTCCCCTAGATGGCAAAATTACCTCTGTTAATATACTAACTTTATCTATGTAATTTTCATTTTTGTTTGTTTTTGGTTTTTGAGAGAGGCTCTGGGATTATAGGTATGTGCTACCATATCTGACTTGTATCTCTATATGTATTAGTAACAATCAAAACAGCTGCTGACATAGACTGCGAGTGATGGTACACCTGTAATCCCCAATACTGGGGAAGCTGAGGTGAAAATATTGCTAAAAGCTGGGCATGGTAGTACATGCCTGTAATCCCAGCACTGGGGAAGCTGAGGACAGGGGATCACTGTGAGTTTGAGGCCAGTGAAGACTACATAGTGAGACCCTGTTTCAAAAAACAGCCATTTTAAAAAAGCAACAAAAATCCATAGATGGTCAATTATGAAGGAATAGCCAAATAAATATGTGAGCAAGATGCTATGTATTTAAAACAAATACTAGAGCTGGGAGTGATGGTGCAGGCTTAATATGCTGAACATTCTGGAAAGCTAAAGCAGAACAGAAAGGAAGGTTGAGTCCAGCCTAGCAATTTAGCAACTTAGTGAGACCATGTCCGCAAATAAAAAATGAGACGGGGTAGGTAGCTCAATATGAAGGCCCTGGGTTTAATCCCAGTACCACAAAATAAATAGGCTGGTGCTATAGCTCAATGTGAAGACCCTGCATTCAATCCTAGTACCACCAAAAAAAAAAAAAAATTACTATAAATAAACAGTGTTTCCAGGACTGGGGATTTAGCTCAAGGGCACAAGCACCTGCCTGGCAAGCATGAGTTCACCTCCCCATACAAATAAAGAAATAGAAAGTTTAGGGCTGGTGATTTAGCTCAGTGGCATAAGCGCCTGCCTGGCAAGTGTGAGGTCGTGAGTTCAATCCCTGCTATAAAAAAAGAAAAGAAATAGAAAGTTTCCAGTATCTGTATGTAGGCAGGGCATGTTGGCTAATGCCTGTAATCTGAGCATATCAGAGGCTGAGGCAGGAGGATCACTGTGACTTGGAGATAGGCCTGGGGTACAAAGTTCAATACCAGCCTTAATTACAAAGTGAGACTGTCTCGAAATAAAAGAGGGCTGGGGATTTAGCTCAGTGGCATAAGCAATGATTCAAGCATGAAGTCCCAAGTTCGATCCCTGGTACCAAAAAATAAAAAATCA
Organism: Hydrochoerus hydrochaeris; assembly: GCA_004027455.1. Classification (NCBI taxonomy): domain Eukaryota; kingdom Metazoa; phylum Chordata; class Mammalia; order Rodentia; family Hydrochaeridae; genus Hydrochoerus; species Hydrochoerus hydrochaeris. The sequence goes on along the minus strand of PVLA01017871.1, from coordinate 2,358 downwards.
AGAATAAAAGAGCTTCCTGGCAAGCATGAGGTCGTGAGTTCGATCCCCAGTACCAAAATACATAAATAAATTTAAAAAAGAGCTAGATGTGGTAGTGCATACCTGTAATCCCAGCACCCAGGAGGCTGAGGCAGGAGGACTATTGCGGGTTCAAGACCAACCTGGGCTACAAAGTGAGCTCAAGGCCAGCCTGAACTGCATAGTGAGACCCTGTCTCAAAAAGACAAAATGAATAAATAAAAAGGAAGGCTTCAAATTGATTTGTGGTTTTAGTTTTAGTTTTTGTTATTGTTTTGAGACAGGGTCCCACTATATAATTCAGACTGGCCTTGAACTCACTATGTAGCTCATGCTGGTGTTGAACTCCCAGTGATCCTCCTGCTTCAGCCTCCTGAGTGCTGGGATTATAAGCATGAATCACCATGCCAAAAATTCAAGACTTGAAATTGAGAAGATACAAATGTAACAAATTTACTGCTGAAGGAGTAAAAGCTGCTTTGTCCCTGTTGTTTTCAAACCTACATAAAGTTCACAAATAGTTAGAGGGCTTAGGTTCCTGGGCCCTGTCCCTGGAGCTTCTAATTCAGCAGGTCTAGGATTAAACTTGGTATTTGCACTTCTAACAATTTCTGAGGAAACCACCTGTTTGGGTTACTTTTCTCTCATTGCTGGGATAAAATACACAACCCCCAAAATAAAGTAAGGAAAGGTTTATTTAGCTCACCGTTTGTGAAGCTTTCAGTCCATAATCAGCTGGCTCCAAGGCAGGCTGGGAGGGCACTGGGGCAACACTCCAAGGCAGCAGCCAAAGCCAAAAGACAGAAACAAGTCTACCTTGTATTGTACACAGGCCACTCCCCACTGGTTGATGTAGCACTCACAAAATTTCTGTGCCCTTCTCTTGCACAGGATGAGGACATTTACAAAGTGAGGATCAGTCTCTCAGTTAAACTTCTAACTTCTCAAGTTGACACACTGTATCAACCATAACAATCCACCCCCTGTCAACTTGGCAACAGATGCATTTGTTTACACCAGTTTCCAGGTACAGGACATGTTTATTCTTAGCATTTTGCAACTTGAACATTCTAACATGGCTTAACAATCCTTGAGAACCAGGATTAAGTCTATCAACATTATATTACATTAGAAACATAACATCTTGTCCTTGGACCCCCCCCAAAGACTCACACACATCCCTTTATGCAAAAGGCACTTAGTCCCTCTGCAAGAGTTGCCAAAGTCCTAACAGTTTCAGCTTTGCTGAAAAGTTTAAGTGCTAAATCTCCTCTGAGATGTGAGGCAAACCTTAGCTGCAAGTCAGCTACAAATGAAAACAAAGTTAAACACTTTCAACCTGCAAGGGCACAAGATAAACATTCCCATTCCAACAGGTACAGAGAGGGATGCAAAGCACTGGGACCAAAACAAGTCCAAAATCCAGCAGGGCAAATGTTAGTCCTGTAGCTGCCCTTCCCGCACCTGAAGCAATCTGTGGCAAATTGTGAGCTCTGGAGGGCTTGTGTGGTTCTACCCAGAGGGCGCTTCTGGTGGTTACTGATCCCACAGCTTTCCTCTTAGGCCTGCTTTGCTCTCTCCTTGCAGCTTTCCTTAGAAGATCCACATTTCCTGGCTTTTTCAAATTGGTGAGAGAGGCGAGGCTTGTAACAGAGGAAACAAAGCATTCTTGCAAAAGGGATGGAACAGCCAGATTTAATGAATTTTATGGTTAATAAATAACCTGCTTTGTAGCCAATTGTGGGAAGGAATTTTCCTCGAGTCTTGCAGGCCTCAGCAGAGACATTATCGCATATCTTAGCCCCATGGTACCACAGCTTGGGCGTCTGCACTCAACTGTGGCTGTTGATGATGAACAGCCCTAGGCCTGACGCCAGCCACCTGCCTCCATGGAGACGAGCACATGGGCTCCACAGACTAGTGAACTTGAAAGCTAATTTGGGGAAGTCACCTCTGTACAACCTGCACTGCTCACAAGTAAGCAACGGCCACTTGGGTCTGGGAAAGAGTAAGGTGCTGGTCCTCCACAGGGTGTAGGAAGCCTCAACCCATCTTGAGAAGGTGCAGACAAGCACCAAAATATACTGTTGCCCTTGTGCTTGGGGCAATTCAGTAAAGTCCATAAGCAAGTTTTCACAAAGGATAGCATTACATCCCGAATATCTTGGTGTCTGGCTGTGGGTTGTTTTGACCACAGGTTAGGCATTGCACAAAAACAGCTCAAGTGATGGCAGTGACAACCATAGTAATGACAACCTAGTAATGTCTCCCATTCTGCTTTCCCCTTGTGAGACCTTGATGGAACCACTTTACAACCCTGGGGCCATCATTTCCAAGATG
>PVLA01017870.1:0-16045 GCA_004027455.1 Hydrochoerus hydrochaeris | reverse complement strand
GTGCTCCTAAAGCTTCCTCCATAATGTAGATCAACCCTTCTGAGAATAAATAAAGTTTGCCAAAGCTTTTTCTGATACAGAGAAAGAGAAGTGGCCCAAATTCAGGTCTCATCTTACATAAGGAGAAAAAAGACCAAGAAACACTTGTAAAATTCAGAGATGAGAACCGAGGCTCACTAAAAACTGGAGCTTATTCTTATAAATATAGAATATTTCCCCTCCCTTCACCCAAATGCATAAGGTATTAGTTCTATATAGATGAATCTTAGCTAAAAAGCTGTAAGATGCAGATTTTTTAAAAAGGATATTTTTAAAGAAAACAGAGATTAAAAAGTACAGAAAATTAAAGTCCGACAGCATCAGCAAACATCAAAAAAACAGAGCCCATCTCCTTGCCAGATTAGCAAATGCTTCACAAGAAACTGCTGTTTGCCTCAGTGCCTGCAGTTTGATAAATCATGTCCTACTACATAGTGTATGAGAACCAATTTAAAATATGAGAACCAATTTAAAAAGAAAAGCTGAAGAAACAAACAAGTATCAATTAAATACAGATAGGACACAGATTTTGGAATTATGAGACATGAAATGTAAAGCAACTATAGTTAAGATCCTAAGGGCTCTTCTGGAAAAAGGAGACATAATTCAAGAACAGGTGGGTAACAGAAGCAATGAGATAAAATCAGATATTGAAAAAGCAATGGGATACTACTGCACACCTATCAGAGTGGCCACAATTTAAAATACAAGCACCTCATATATGGTCAAAAGTGTGAAGGAAAAAAAAAAACATTTCTATGTGTGCTAATGAGGGGGCAAAATTGTCCAGCCACTTTGAAAAATGGTTTCGAAGTTTCTTAAAAAATGAAATATACTCCTTCCAGATTGTACAGCTGTCATGGTTCTTGGTATATACTCAAAGAAACTGAAAATATATCTGACCAGATCATTTGCACAAGTATATTTGTAACAGCTTTATTTATAACTTGTAAACTTAGACATATTCAGATGGTCTTCAGTGGATAAATGGATAAACTGACATATCCAGACAATGAATTAATAATATTCAGGACTAAAATGAAACAAACTCTGTAGCTATAAAAACATAGGGAAGGACTTTATATTACTAAGTGAAGGAAATTAATCACAAATGCTACATATTGTGTGTGTCTATTTTGGGAAGAAAACCAATTAAAATAGTTGGCAGCAGTCAGGGACTAGTGTGAAAGGGAACTGAATAGGTAGAGCACAAAAGATTTTTAGTACAGTGAAGCAGCTATTCATATCATACTGTCATAGTGAACATCTATTATACAATTACGAAAATCCATATAATATCCTACCCCAGAATGAACTGTAATGTAAACTACCAACCTGTGGTGACACTGCTGTGTCAGGGAAAGCTCATCAGTCATAACAACATGCCACTTTGAGGCAAGATGGCAATTATGACAAGGCTATGTTTGTGTGAGAATGGAGAGTATATGAAATTCTTTGTATTTTCTTCTCCATTTTTCTGTGACCCTAAAACTGACCTAAAAATAAATTTTATATTTAAAAAGTTCTTCAGGGAGACATAAAATTCTACATTCATAAACTCAGTCTACCCACAGAGAAAAAGATTGTTGGACAAGGAACAATTGAAGAGAAAAATATTCCTTCCTATTAGCTGATATAATAGAAAACTTTTCCAAATAATAAAAATAACAGATTGGATGCCTGTACTGTGTAGATGTATGTAATTATAGTGTTGTTTGAGAGAACATTTGAACTCATAGTAAATGTGCATTGTAAATTCTGGTGCTGTCAACAAAAAAATTTTTTTTTGTACTAGGAATTGAACCTATGGCCTTTACACTAAGCTGCATTCCAGAATCCCTGGTCCCTTTTTGTGTTTGGTTTTCTTTTGTCTTATTTTTTGTTTTTGTTTTTCTTTTATTTATTTATTTTGTTTAGACAGGTTCTTGCTAAGTTGCTAAGGTGCCTGAGCCAGGCTAAAACTTGTGCCCTCATACCTTGACTTCCCAGACGATGCCACTATGTCCTGCCTAAATCAAATATTTTAAAGAAATATAATTGTGCTGGCATGGTATGATTGCACTCTCTTCTAATCCCAGCATCAGCAAGCTCAGTTAGGAGGATCACTGTGAGATTGTGGTCAGCCTTAGATACATGGTGAGTTCAAGGCTACCCTGAGCTATAGGGCTAAACCCTGGTCTCTAAATAAATAAATACATTTTTAAAAAGAAAAAAAAGAAATATAATCGTATAAAAAGGATAAATAATTATCCTTTCTTGAAGGTGTAAAGTCAGTTTCCCTAGCTTAGAGGCCAGGAGAATGGCAGGATTTGCCACGAGTTATGCTACCAAGAATTTTTACAGTACTTTTAGAACTTTTGTAGCAGAGTTTTCTGTGCCCTAGGGAGTCTCATATGATCCCACCTATCCATACTTACTATTCACTGCATAACCATAAGAATAAGAATTTCTGTAACTCCTTCCAGAAGCAAATGAATGACATAGCAAGTACTGTTTTTACTTCCCTTTACAGTGCTCAAAATTTAGTGACAAGATGGTCAACATGCAATAGCAGAACTGAGGACATTTAGGAAGTTGACTGAATTAATGGAGGTAGGCACTGGGATTCATTCCTGAAGAACCAACACAAATCTCCTTGGTGGAAAGGATAATAAGCAGAATCATGAGAATTCCTCAGTTATCTTATTAAATTTATCTCTGAGCCCTGAATCTCAGGGCTGATGTTGGACAAGTCTTTAGCTGATGTTGGACAAGTCTCAGAAATCTGTCTGTCTAAAGAGCAAGCCCCCCCCCAGGGGGGGGATGCTGATGCCAGTCTAGGAAGCATGTGCTTGAATGAGGTAGTCAAATAATTTAGATGATCACATAAGAAAGACATTTGTAAAAGCAATGACATCTTACTCTGTACTATTGTCTGGAAGGATTAACTAACTTTTAAAAGTAAACATAAAGGCAAAATATAGGAAGAAAAATGTCCCCAGACCAAGTAGTGAAATTATGAACAAAAACATTAAAGAACAAAACAGTTGAAGAATAGGTACTCTGTTATTCTCAGAAGAAAACAGCAGGAAGGAAAACTGAAAGTAACAGTTTAAAATTATACTTATATAATTTTATACATAATATGAAGTATGCAAATATATGAATACATATTAAAATATATAGAGAATATATCATGATATATAAAGAATGTGCATATATGTGTATATATATATATATATTATATAGTATCATAGATATGGAAAGAGAGAGCAGTATTCTGAATTGAACACTCTTCTAAGCAATTTATAGCAGTAGGTTATTTAATCTTCACAAGGCTGCATGTTAGACACTATGCTTAGACACCAGTTTCCAGATAAAGAAGTTACTGAAAAACATGGTTAACTGAGTTTCCCAAGGCTATCTGTCTGGCAAGGGATGAAGAAAGAATGGTCACCCAGAAGGTCTGGTTTCATAGTTCTGCCTTCATCATCATACATAAAACTTTTAATTTACTGTCACAAATATCCTCATTATACATTATTTGAAGAAAGGAAAAGAATATAATATTAACTGATCATCTGAAGGGCTCTGTGGATGAAATATTATGTCAAAGGAGTAAATATTATCTCTAGGCAACTCTGATGTATCATAAGACTAATTCCCATGAAGTCCCATCATTATAAGACTAATTAACATGAAGACAAAAAGTTGAAAGCTGAATCTGAATTAGAAATGCCTGCTAACAATGATGCAACCATTGTGGAAATCAGTGTGAAGATTCCTAAAAAAACTAGGACCAGAGGTCCCATTCAACCCAGCCATTCCTTTTCTGGGTATTTTCCCAAGACAATTAAAAACATTATACCCCAGTGATATATGTGCACCTATTTTATAGCAGCACAGTTTGTAATAGACAGATTTTAGAAATGACCCAAATGCCCACAGACTGAGGAATGGATTAAAAATAATGTAGTATTTTTATGCAATGGAGTACTACTCAGTTATAAAAAAGGATAAACTGGAGATGATTTAAGTAAATGAATGCAACTTGAGAACATACTCATTAGTGAAATAAATAAGACACATATGTGTAAGCATGGTATTATTAGTGTGACAAGCTGAAAGAAAAAACATATGTATATAAAAATAGTTAAGATAGTTGTACTACTGAGTTCTCTGAGTTCACTCAAGAGAAAGATTTGTGCTGTATTATTCAAATAATTGAACATAGGTGTCTTGTGCTCCAGGTGAATGATTTGGGGATGACAATGAGCAATGTACGTACCATTATTGTCCCCTGATGGATGTGTTTTGAAATTTTGTTGTAGGTTGTTCTTCTTCTTTTTTTCTTTTTATCCTTCAAATAAACTGGATTTAGAAAAAAATAAATATCACTGAACTTGAGTCCTGACACATGATGGAGAAAAAATAGGTGAAGATAATAGTAAAGATCTCAAGTCAATAGGATGTATATAGTATGTGCCAATGAGTCAAAAGCAATGATGTCCTCCAGTGCACACTACAAAGTTTTCACACAGACAACAAAATATACTTTGAGTACAACTGATGTAAAAATACCTCTGCATTTAAGAATTATTCGACCAACAAAAAACAGGTACTTCTAGTAGTTCCCAAGAGTTATTATTTAAGTGGTTTAATGCAGGGAGCACTTAATCATGCTAACTTCCAGGAAATTCCAGTCTGCTGTGATTTACAGGCAACCTAATCTCAGGACCTCTTAAAAAGTCCTCAGGTAAAAGAAGACAGAGCATGCCAGCCTAAATGATAGAATGATGAGGTTTCAGGAATTTGGATATCTGTTAATACATGTTGTTGCTGGCAATGGAAACACTCTGAGCCAAGGTGCAAAGTGAGGACATTAATGACTGTAGAAATGAGTGGCAGATGGAAAGTTGATAGACACAATGTTATTTCTTATCTATTCACTGACATAACAACAAAGCATATCACAGTGGCCTCCTATGGGTGAGTGTGTCCTACATCCATGTCTTAATTGGTCATGACAAGGACTGAGGGTAAAGTCTCACAAAAGTGTTGGTGAACAAAAATAAAATGTGATTAAAAACTTACAAACAAAGAAAATTCCAGGTCCTGATGGATTCATAGCTAAATTCTATAAGAAGTTTAGAGAAGATTTGATGCCAATATTCCTTAATATTCATTCTTGGATGCAAGTATCACTCTTATACCAAAACAAGAGAAAGACCCAATTAAAAAGAACTATAGGCCAATCTCACTAATGAAGATTGATGCAAAGATTCTTAATAAAATATTGGCAAATAGAATGCAGCAAATCATCAAGAAGATTATACATCACAACCAAGTATGATTTATTCCAGGAATATAGGGATGGTTTAACATATACAAATCAATAAATGGAATATACCACATCAACAGACACAAAAATAAAAATCAATAAATGGAATACACCACATTAACAGACACAAAAATAAAAATCACACGATCATCTCACTAGACACAGAAAAAGTCTTTGGTAAAGTCGAACACTTGTTCATGATTTTAAAAAAACATAGAAAAACTCAGAATAGACAGTGTGTATCTTAATCTCACAAAAGTCATTTATGAGAAGCCAACAGCCAACATTATACTAAATGGGCAAAAACTGAAAGCTTTCATTCTAAAATCAGGAATAAGACAAGGATGTCCACTATCCTGACTCCTATTCAATATAGTTCTAGAAATATTAACCAATCAAACAAGAGAGAGAAATAAAAAGAATAAGGATAGGAAAAGAAGAAGTTAAATTATCATTATTTGCAGATGACATGATACTCTATATAGAAGACTCAAAAAACCACATTAAAAGACTACTACAGGTAATAAATAAATTCAGCAGCATAGCTTGATACAAAGTCAATGCTCAAAAATCAATAGCATTTCTGTACACAAACAAAAAACTTCCTGAGAGAGAAATTATGGAAATATTGCCTTTCACAATAGCATCTAAAAAATAAAATATTTAGGAAACAACCTAACCAAGAATGTAAGATCTATATGCTGAAAATTTTACTGCTCTAAAAAAGGAGATTGAAGAGGATATTAGAAAAAGGAAGGATATTCCTTGCTCTTGGCTAAGAGGAATCAATATTGCGAAAATGGCCAAAGTCCCAAAACTGTTATACAGATTCAATGCAATCCCAATCAAAATACCATTAACATACCTTATAGATATAGAGAAAATACTCCTAAAATTCATTTGGAAACAAAAGAAACCTAGAATAGCAAAGGCAACAAAGGCAAGACAGGAGAAATCTCAATTCCTGACTTGAAACAAAGCCACAATGATAAAATCAGCATAGTACTGGCAAAGAAATAGACATGAGAATCAATGGAACAGATTAGAAGATGCAAACACTACTACAAAGACACTCAGCCACCTGATATTTGAAAAAGGGGCTAAACATGTTCATTGGAAGAAGGATGGCCTCTTTAATAAATGGTGTTGGAAAAATTGGCTCTCCACATGCCAAACTGGACCCATGTCTATCACCATACACTAAACTAAAGTCAAAGTAGACCAAGGATCTAAATATTAAAACAGAAACACTAAATCTACTGGAGTACAAGGTAGGTAGAAATCTTGGAGACATAGGGGTAGACAGAGAATTCATGCATAAAATACAAACTGCATCGGAAATACTTCAAAGAATCAACAACTGGGATCTCATATTACTAAAACATTTTTGCACTTTAAAAAAAATCACCAACAAAGTGAAAAGAAAACTCACAGAATTGGAAGGAATTTTAGCCAGCAACCCCTCAGACAAAAGACTTATATTCAGAACATATAAATAATTGAAAAACATCAAGTCCCCAAATTCAAAGATGCTCTCCAAAAATAAGCATCAGAGATGAACACACAGTTCTCAGATGAAGATATGTGAATAGCAAATAAATATATGAGGAAATGTTCACCAACAGTGGTACTTTGGGAAATGCAAATTAAAACAGCATTGAGATTTCATCTCACTCCAGAAAGAATGGCTGTCATCAAGAAAACAACTGATAACAAAACTGATAATGAGGCTGCAGGGGGAAAAAGGAACAGTTCTCCACTTTTGGTGGGATTGCAAACTGGTGCAACCAATATGGAAATTAGTATGGAGATTCCTCAAAAAACTAGGATTGGAAGTTCCATTCAATCCAGCTATTTCCCTTCTGGATATTTTCCCAGGAAAACTGAAAAGGTCATGTCACAGTGATATATGTGTACCCATGTTCATAGCAGCACAATTTGTGATAGCTAAATCTTGGAAACAACCAAAATGCCCATCAAACAGAGAGGATGAAAAAGATGTGATATTTTTATGCAATGGAATATTACTTAGCTATAAAAAAGGATAATCTTGAGGCCTTTATAGGTAAAAGGAGGCAACTTGAGAATATCCTCATAGGCAGTTGCCATGAACTGCTGCCCCGCCATGCCACCTGCCTTGGAGCCAACTGAGTATGGACTGAAACCTCCCAAAACTTGAGAGGGACTATGCCCAGCAACCTTCATTCAACTAGTGGAGTCAGACCTGCCAAAGGGGGAGCCAAGCTGGTGCTGCACCGTGAGGTGAGTTGCAGCTCACCAGGGCAGGCCAGGAAAAGTTTGGGACCATTCATCCTGGCAGCTGGGTGCCTGTCCAGCCCCCTTAGCTCACTGGACTAGGCTCCAGATGTTCCATGGTCTTGAGTGGATTGTGCCCAGTGGCCTTCGTTCAACAAGGGGAGCCAGGCCCGCTGAAGGGAAAGCCAAGATGGGGCCACACCATGAGGTGAGTTGCAGCTTGCCAGGGCAAGATGGGAAAACTTTGGGACCATCCATCCTGGAGGCTGGATGCCTGCCCAGCCCCCTTAGGTCATTGGACTAGGCTTCTGAGGTTCCTCAGGCTTGAGTGGACTGTGCCCAGTGACCTTCATTCAACCAGGGGAGCCAGGCCCACCAAAGGGGGAGCCAAGCCAGCACTGCACAGGATGGAAAGCTTTGGAAAATCACTGGAAACATGAAAAATGACAAAATGAAAATCACTGGAAACATAGAAAATGACAAAATGAAAGACCAAAATGCAATCTCAAACCTCCAGCCCATCCCAAGAAAACCTAGGAGCCATGTACATAGAAGAAAATCCTACACATACACCTGAAATGCATGAAATGTTATCAACTGAAACAAAGAAGCAAGTATGGGAAGCTATGAGGGAACTCAAATCAGAAATATTCCCCCAAGTAAAAGAAGAAATGATAAAAGTAGTGAAAGAAATACTGAATGCATCCAACAAAGACACATCTAAAAAATTAGAGGAGCAAAGCAAAATGATACAATCCCTGAATGAACAGTTTAAGAGACAAACAGAATGCATTAAGCAGATTCAAATAGATATACAAGAAATCAAAAACTCTAATGAAAGTTGCAAAAACCACATCAACAAAAGTGAAGATAGAATCTCAGACCTCAAAGATAAGATCGCTGCTAGTGAACAGGAAGGGAAAAATCTTCTAACAATAACAAGAAATCAAAAAATAACAATTCAACAGATGGAAGCTTATGCAAAGAAAGGCAATATAAGAATTACAGGGATAAAAGAAAAAGAAGGGGACAACACAAATGATATCAAGAGGCTATTTACAAAAGTAATAGCTGACAATTTTCCAAACAAAAGTATGGAAACTGGCATATGGATTAGTGAGCATATAGAACTCCAAATAGCCATAACCAAAACAAAACTACACCCAGACATATAATAATCACCATCCCAGAAATTCAACATAAGAACAGAATATTAAAAGCTGTTAGAGAGAAAAGACAGGTCACCTATAAAGGAAAACCTATCAGAATCACAGCAGACTTCTCAACACAAACAATGAAGTCAAGAAGAGCATGGAGTGAAGGGTTTAAGATCCATAAAGAAAATGACTTTCAACCCAGACTGATGTACCCTGAAAAACTGTCCTTCAAAATGGATGAAGAAATAAGATATTTCCATGACAAAAACAGCTGAAGAACCTCATGATCACCAAAACAAACCTACAAAGAATACTGAAAGACATTCCAGATGCACATAGGAAAAAACCACTAAGCAAGACAGACAATTAAACAGAATGGAAAGCTAAGATACAACATCAGAAAGGTAACATGTCAACAATAAACCAATATATGACAGTTATAACCATTAATGTAAATGGCCTCAATTCACTAATTAAAAAGAAACAGATGGGCAAAATGGATCAAGAAAAAATGTCCAACCATATGGTGTCTACAAGAAACCCATCTAACCCAAAAGGAAACTCATAGACTGAAAGTCAAAGGATGGAAAACAATACTCCATGCAACAGGAACTAAAAAAACGGTTGGGGGTAGCTATTCTGTTTACAGACCATGGAAAATTCAAACCAAGAATGGTCCAAAGAGATAAAGAAGGTCACTACATACTAGTTAGGGGAAAACTGCAAGAGGAAGAGATAGCAAACTTAAATATATATGCACCAAACACTAGAGCTCCCAACTACACAAAGCAAGTATTAACAGAAATGAAAAATCAAATAGGCAATAACACAATTATAACAGGAGACCTTAACACACCATTGACACAAAGGGATAGATCAACTAGATAGAAAATCAACAAAGAACTAACAAAACTGAATCACACCTGTGAACAAATGGACTTGATAAGCATATACAGAGTGTTCCATCCAACAACATCAGGATGTACATGCTTCTCACCAGTACATGGGACATTCTCTAAAACAGAGCATACAATAACCCACAAAATATATTTAAGAAAATGCAAAAGAATTGAAATTATCCCATGCATGTTATCGGATCATAGCACCATGAAACTGGAAATTAATGATAAAAGCAACTGCAGAAACCACACAAACACATGGAAATTAAATAATACACTCTTGACCAATCAGCGGGTCACAGAGGAAATTAAAGAAGCAATTAAACAATATCTACAAGCAAACAAAAATATAAATACAAGTTACCAGAACCTGTGGGATGCAATGAAATTGGTCCTCAGAGGAAAATTTATTTCACTGAGTTCCCACATTAGGAAGACAGAATGAACACAAATAAGGCTGATATTAAACCTGAAACATCTAGAAAAAGAAGGGCAAGCCAAGCCCAAAAGCCAAAAGAAGGGACGAAATCATAAAGATCAGAGCAGAAATTAATGCAATAGAGACTAAGAAAACAATTCAAAGAATCAATGAACCAAAGAGTTCGTTCTTTGAAAGAATAAATAAAATTGACAAGCCCTTAGCCAACCTAATTTTAAAAAAGGAAAGAAAAGACTCAGATTCATGCAATACAGAATGAAAACGGGGAAATCACTACTGCCCCTGCAGAAATACAGAAGATCATCAACAACTATTTTGAAAACCTTTACTCTCATAGGTTTTATTACACAGAAGAAATGGACAGATTCCTAGAAACATACAAGCCACGAAAGCTGGATCAAGAAGATGTAAAACTGATGAATAACCCAGTTTCTATTAATGAAATTGAAAATGTAATCAAGTCCCTACCAACAAAGAAGAGCCCAGGCCCAGACAGATTCACTGCAGAATTCTACAAGAAATACAAAAAAGACTTAATGCCGACACTCCTCAAACTTTTCACAATGAAATTGAAAGGGAAGCAATTCTCCCTAAGTCATTCCTGGAAGCAAATATCACTCCAGTACCAAAACCTGAGAAAGACCCAAATAAAAAGAGAACTACAGGCCAATCTCCCTAATGCATATGGATTGAAAATTCTCAATAAAATATTGGCAAACAGGATGCAGCAAATCATCAAGAAAATTATACACTACAACCTAGTGGGATTCATCCTAGGCATGCAGGGATGGTTCAACATATGTAAATCAATACATGTAATCCACCATATCAATAGAGCCAAAAGCAAGAATCACATGATCATTTCTATAGATGCAGAAAAAGCTTTTGATAAGATCCAACACCCATTCATGGTAAGAACTGTACAAAGAATTGGAATAGATGGTCTTTACCTCAATAGGATAAAGGCCATCTATGACAAACCAACAGCCAGTGTCACATTAAATGGCCCAAAACTGAAAGGCTTTACCTTGAAATCAGGCACAGGACAAGGATATCCCTTATCACTGCTCCTATTCAATATAGTACTGGAAATACTAGCCAGAGCAATTAGACAAAGGAGACAAATAAAAGGAGTAATGATAGGAAAAGAAGAAGTTAAATTATCATTATTTACAGATGACATGATACTCTACATAGAAGACCCCCAAACCTCCATTGAAAGTCTCCTAGATATAATAAATAAATTCAGCAATGTAGCTGGATACAAATCAATATCATTCCTATACACTAAGAACAAAATTACTGAGAGAGAAATAAGAGAAGCCACATCCTTCACACTAGCATCCAAAAAATTGAAATACTTAGGAATAAATCTAACAAAAGTTGTAAAAGTGTTGTACAGGGAAAATTATAATACCTTGAAAAAAGAAATCAAAGAGGACCTCGGAAAATGGAAAGACATCCCTGGTTCATGGATAGGAAGAATAAATATTGTAAAAATGACCATTCTCCCAAAATTGTTATACACATTCAATGCAATCCCAATGAAAATACCACTAATATACCTCATAGATCTAGAGAAATCACTCCTAAAATTCATCTGAAGCCAGAAGAGAGCTAGAATAGCAAAAGCAATTCTAAGCAGCAAAGCCAAGGCAGGAGGCATCACAATCCCCGACTTGAAGTTATACTACAAAGCTACATGGGTTTGGAATAAAAACAGACCTGAAGATCAATGGAATAGACTAGAAGATACAACTATGAGCACACTCAACCACCTTATCTTTGATAAAGGGGCCAAGCATGTTCACTGGAAGAATGACAGTCTCTTTAATAAGTGGTGCTGGAAAAACTGGCTCTCCATATGCCAAAAACTAAAATTAGACCCATGCCTATCACCATGTACTAAACTAAAATCCAAATGGATCAAAGATCTAAATATTAAAACAGAAACACTAAATCTGTTGCAAGACAAAGTAGGTAAAAATCTTAAAGACATAAGGGTAGGTAGAGAATTCATGAACAAGAACCAAACTGCACAGAAATATTTCCCAGAATCAATAACTGGGATCACATCTTATTAAAGAGTTTCTGCATGTCCAAAGAAATTTCCAGCAGAGTGAAAAGAAAACCTACATACTGGGAAAAAAATCTTAGTGAACTATCCCACAGACAAAGGACTAATGTCTAGAACTTATAAAGAATTTTAAAAAATCAGACCCCCGAAATTCAAAGACCCAATCCAAAAATGGGCATCCAAGATGAACACACAGTTCTCAGATGAATAAATATAAATGGCAAATAAATACATGAAAAAATGTTCATCATCATTGGTCATTAGAGAAATGCAAATTAAAACCACACAGATTCCATCTTACTCCAGAAAGAATGGCCAGGATCAACAAAACTACCAACAACAAATGCTGGAGAGGCTGTGGGGAAAAAAAAAAACTCTTCTGCACTGTTGGTGGGAGTGCAGACTGATGCAACCACTGTGGAGGTCAGTCTGGAGATTCCTCAAAAAGCTGGGATCAGAATTCCCATTTGACCCAGCTATTCCACTCTTAGCCATATTCCTAGAAGATCTGAAAACATCTTACCACAGTGACATATGCGCACCCATTTTTATAGAAGCACAATTTGTAATAGCCATATCTTGGAAACAACCTAAGTGCCCATCAACCGAAGAATGGATGAAAAATTGTGGTACTTTTATACAATGGAGTACTACTCAGCTATAAAGAATGATCACCTTGAGATATTTATAAATAAATGGATGCATCTTGAATATATACTCATAAGTGAAATAAATCAAACTCGCATATACCATATAGTCTCCCTTACCTAAGAAATGATAAGAGTACAGAAGGTTTTATGGAAATCATTGTTCACCATTATTCTGTTTTGACATCTTTTGTTTTCATACATTGTTTGGAATGGATTTATTCTGTTTTGTTTGATCTTAATATATGTAATCATATGAATAGTTACTTTGAAGACAAGACAATATGGCAGCCATTTTTGATTCTTGCTCTGAAGTCCTACCATGCTCTTGTTTTTCTATTACCATTAGTTCTATCACGTTGTGTCTTATTGGATTTTAATATGTATGATAGTAAAAACAAAATTTTTATGGAAAATGTGATAATATAGCAGCCATTGTTCATCTTTGGTTATTTGATTCAGAAGGCCTTGCAATACTTTCATTCTCTTGAGTGGTTTTATTTATTTTGCTATGTTTGACATTACTGTGTGTAAAGCTAAGCTCAACTATTTCAAAGAAAGACATTATGATAGCTACTGTTAATATCCAATTGTCTTGTGGTGAAGTACTGTGTTGCTTACATTGTTCTGTTCTGATCTGCTTAGATCTGTCCTCTTTTGTTTTATTCTCTTTAAAATAAAAAATAAAAAAGAGAATATCCTCATAAGTGAATAAACAAGACTCACTAATATCGTCTCTCTAGTGTAAATAATAATAAAAACTGACTAACAAGATCCAAAAAGTATAACAGATATTGTAAAAGTTAAAGGGAAGCAAAGTGCTCTAAAGGATATAAAGGTATTTTTAAGTGTGTAAGATAGATGACTATATTACTAAATTTCTTTTATATCATTGAACAGAAAAGTTTTCACTGTCAGTGTTTGAGTGTCTATCCATGTTTTATGCTTTGATTTTGTAACTTCAACAATTGTTTCTAAGATGACATTATGTAATGTATCAACTAGTGACCTCCTCATGTTAATTTTTTTTGAATTCTGTATTACTTTACCCTTTTTTGTTTTGTTTTTTGTCTTTTTTTAAATAAAATTAAAGATATATAAAAAAATTGTGCACACAAGTGTGAACATTTATATGTGCAAGAAAAGCACTGTAAGTGATTTTCATTTCCTCCCAGGTTTATTTTTCATCTATACACCTTTTCATAAACAGCCCATTCTAGAACACCAAAGTCACTAACAAAATGTATTATATTTGTGTCTTTAATGTTTTTAACATATGTTATTAGTTTAATATCAGATATACTACATCCACTTTCTATGTATAATTACTTGTTAGATCAAGAGATAAAGAAAAACTTATAGATGCAAGATGTTTTACCCTAACACTTAAACACTGTTTAAATGTTCATTTTTGTTATGTCCAGGAAGATTATAAATCTCTCCTCTGTTGGCTGCTGTGCAAAGTAATTTGGTTATAGGAAGAAAGTACACCTGAGTATTTCTGAGTATTGTAAAACATGCTAATTCAGATATAACCCCCAAAGCATTTTTTGGATTAGATGTTAAATTAAGTTTGAATTAGGATCTTCCTCATCTTTTGCAATATGCTAAGATAGTGACTGTACTATCTAAGTACTGACTTAAATAAAAATAATATTTTTTCTAATTTTTTCCAGTGCCTTTTCAAGTAATAGTAATCTCCATAGCCTATAAAACAAAGCCTAACAAAAGTTCTTATATCAAGGTGTTTGAAAGGTGCTCAATCTCAGGAAAGAAAACGTGAAGAGAAAACACTGAAACATCGAAAGGGGCAAGAATGAACAAGTATCAATGTCTGATGGAAAGGCATGCATTGGTGACAGCTTCTCTTCCTACTGAGAGTGGCTGGCTAGAAAGGGAATGAGCTCACAGCTTTCACATGCTATTGTCTCATTCTCCTTGTGGGTGGTAATTTCTGTATCCCTCCCTGATCAGTCAGATCATTCAGACATCCAACTCCATAGCCTCCTTTTAAAAAATTAGAACATTTTTTTCAGTACATACTGTTTACATTCATTGTGGGCAGTTTGTATCTACACAGAATACATCTTAGATTTTTTAGTCTCCATTGGCTCCTCTTCCTCCTCTCGTCCTTCATCTCTGTCCCCTTCCCCAAAATCTGGCCCTTGTTTACTGTTATGTAAAGTCTGCTGCTCACACATTCTTCACCTTTCTGGCTGCAGTAAGTCTGTGGATAAATGGCATTTCTTTAAACACCGTCACTAGAGTTTTTGCCTGTCCTGGTAAATACATGAGTATAATCAGAAATCATCAGACAAGTCCAAGTTAAATATCAGTCAAATAGAACCATCTGGTGCTATTTTACTCATGAGAGTGCAAGAAGAATGCATCCAAGACAGTTGATGGCAATCGTTTGTCTCATTGAAGCACTCTTTGCTAATATGGGAACTTGATTGAAAATCTCTTACTCTGTCCCAGGAAGGCTGTATTTCCAGTTTATTTCACAACACTAACACTTTTTCAGATGCTACTCGAATGTCTATTTCTTTATAAAGATAATGTATTCACCATTTAGAATTGAAACTCAAATGTATGCACCATTGATAATTTAATATGGATGCAAGAAAAACTCCTGAGATTGTTCTGAGGTATTAAGCATAAAACTGTGCTTCTGAAGAAAATTGCTTGGATATCTTTGTGCCAACTTCTTTGGCTATGGGGCCAGGGATACTGAATAGGCATTTCTTGCAGTGCTTTGCAGACATGAAATTCCATGATAGAGACTATAAAATCAATACATCGAGTTGAGAAAGAGTACATCTCAGCAGTCCATGAACAAAACTAGACTAGAGTCTAGAGAAGCATTCAGGTGCACTAAATAAGTAATGCTGCCTTAACAAAGAGGTTTATTGATTATGAAGTGATCCGGCCTGCGGACCAATGCGTGGGTTTTCCCCTAGAGGAAGGAAAACGGGGCAGGGGCAGGGTGAAGAGAGAGAGACGGAGGCAAGTTGAAGTTTTCCAATCAAACCTCGTTTATTGAGGAAGTGTCCCTGGCTTATAAAGAAGCGGGGGCAGGAAGTTACGGATGGGTCACTGTCATTTCTTGGGTGGGGCGAAAGGATCCTGGGAAATGTAGGCCGACGCACTGGATGCCCACAGGAGGGAGAGATGGAGTGGCAGCCATGAAGCTATCATGCTGCTCCCTACA
>PVLA01017869.1:0-16048 GCA_004027455.1 Hydrochoerus hydrochaeris | reverse complement strand
TTTTTTTTTTTTTTTTTTTTTTTTTGTCTTTTTGAGACAGGGTCTCACTATGCAGTTCAGTCTGGCCTTGAGCTCACTTTGTGGCCCAGGCTGGTCTTGAACTCACCACGATCCTCCTGCTTCAGCCTCCTGAGAGCTGGGATTATAGGCGTGAGTCACCAAACCCGGCTCCTTAATTTTTTGAGATTTTATACAGATAGTATTACATCTTCCGTGAGGAGGGATAGATTTCTTTCTTTCCTTCTTGAAGCTGTTAATTTCCCCCCCTCTGCAACAGTTTTGACTGGAACTTTCACTGCGGTGTTCAGCAACAGTGATGTCCAGCACCTTTATCTTGTTTCTGATCTTTTAGAGGGAACTTCAGGTCCTTCCTCTTTGAGTTATGGTGTGGTTTGAATTTTCATAAATACCCTTTCTCACATTTAACAGATTTCCTCAATTCCCAGATTTACAAGTGCTTTGAGATGATTGTGTGGTTTGGTCCCTTCATTACAGTCATGTGATGTATCACATAGATCGGTTTTGTTATGTCAAACAGCCATTACTGTCCTGGGAAAGTCCCACCTGGCTGCAGGTCCATTTAATCCACTGTTAGATTCAGTTGGCCAGCGTGTGGTTAAGGATACTGATGTCTATATTCATAAGAAGTCTGTGTCTGCTGTGAGATCTCTGCCTGGCTTTGGTATCATGGTAAAGCTGGCTACATAAAATGCTTTAGGAAGCCTGCTCTTTGAGAAGGACTTGTGATGATGCTTGCTTAAGTGTTTGGTGTGATTTACTGGCAAAACCATCCTGGTCCTGGACTTTTCTTTGTTCAAATGTTTTTGTTTTGTTTGTTTTTTATTACCTCTCTTTGCTTGTAAAAGTGTTGATATTTTTTATTCCTTCTGTTTAGACAATTACTTCAAAAAGAATTTAGCTTTTTCTTTTGGGCTATTTAATTTGCTGGCATCCAATTTTTATATTATCTTGTTGCATTGAATATTTTATTGATATATGATCTTTATCTCTTGTAAACTTTTGTGTTTAAAATCTATCTTGCTGGATATTAGTATAAATAACCCAGGCCTCTTTCTGTTACTATTTCCATGGAATATTTTTGTCACACCTTTATGTCCCCCCAAACCTTGTGAAGTCATAGGGGGTTCTTTTCTTTTCTTTTCTTTTTCTTTTTTTTAAGAGAAATAAAAGCATGTAAAGGTTAGAGATAATACAGAATTCCAAAAAAAAAGATAAACAATAAGAAATCACTAGTTAATAAATTACATATTGTCCTCTTAAAAATAATCATTCCAGTTACAAAATTAAAGCATACAAAGTAGATAGTCAAACAGTGAGAGTGTAAACAGCTACGCATGCATGAATCTCTACATGTATTTCTATCCTTTCTGGGGAAAAACAAAACTTAGCAAGACAAAGCAAAACAAATTCCTATAAAAACATGAAACCAAAAAGTCATATAAAACCACAGTACAAGGTGATCTACAATGATTACTGTGTTGTTTCTTATTATCTTCAATAGAATGTCTATATCATCAGGCATAATTGAATGTAGCAGTATAATTGAGTAAAGCAGTAAATAACAATATTAGTAAAAATAAAACATTGTAGACAGTATAAAACTTCAAAGGCAGGGAGTAATCAAACCATAGTGGATATTCTAGTGGATCTTGTCATCTTCAGTGCAGTTGCCTATACTCTCAGACTTGATACTATCAATCATAACAGCTTTGAATAAAATCTATCAACAAAACAGCGATCCAACAAACCAGATTGAATTATGATCAGTCATGGTAAAACAGTGTAGGTTTTACAGAGCTTTAGATTAAGTTAATAGGAAATTAAGGATGATTACTGTACTATATCCTATTATTTCTGGGATAACTGCCTGTGCCCTCAAATCTAGTACAGATAGAATGACTGGAACAGAATATAATACATCTAAGCAGAGTAGTGTGAGTAATGTGGGTTTTAAATCCTGGTGCATATTAACAATATAGTGTATCAAGGCCATCTATGTTAGAGATTCTAGTTATCCTTCTCTGCCTCATTTCTGCTATGCTATTTTTCTGCCTTTGTCTAGTTTTCTCCTTCATTCTACTGCCTGCTCCACTCATTGAGGCCTTTCTGCCACTGTTCCTAAAATCCTGGTATTTTTTTTCTCTCTCTCTTGAATGTCCTTCAGTATTCTCTGTAGGGTTGGATTGGTGGTCACAAACTCCCCCAGTTCCTCTTTGTCATGGAAGCATCTTGTTTCTCCATTAATTTCTAGTGACAGTTTTGCAGGGTACATCAATCTGGGCTGAAGGTTATTTTCTTTTAGAGTTTGGAAGACTTTGCTCCAAGCTCTTTTTGATCTGATGGTCTGTGTCAAGAAGTCAGCCTTGATCCTGATGGGCTTACCTTTATAGGTAATCTGTTTCTTTTCTCTGACAGCTTTTAATATCCTGTTTTTATATTGAATTTCTGGTATCTTGATTATTATATGTCTGGGTGTAGATCTGTTTTGGTTATAGGTGGCTGGAGTTCTGTATGCCTCACATAACCAAATGTCATTTTCTTTTCCCATGCTTGGGAAGTTTTCCTTAATTATTTCCGTGAATAGCCTTTGTAATTCGCCTGTATGTATTCCTGCTTCTTCATTCACGTTTTTTATTCTTAAATTGTAGATTCTCTTATCATCTTCTAGCCTTTGTTTTGTTACTGCATGTTTCCTTGTTATTTTTAAGAGATCTTTCCTTTCATGGTCACACACTGCCAACTTGTCTTCAAGTTTTGATAGTCTACCCTTAGTTTCTTTTAAGGAGTTTCGCCAGATTTCAATGGAGTTTTTAATTTCCTGGTAGTCTCTTTGAATCTGCTTCATGTATTCTATATTTTCTTTATATTCTTTATTGAATGTTTCTCTCCTTTTTTTGTGTTCCTCCCTTCTTTCATCTGTATCATCCTGAGAGATGCTTCCTGAGAGCATTTCTTTTATTACTCTACTCATATCTTGCTTTATCTGATTTAATATTTCAGTTTTGATCTTGTCTACATGGTCCTGAAGATATCTCTTAATGTCCATTGAAGCCATTTCTGATATTGAGTGTTTGCCGCCCTCAGTCTCCCTTGTTTTTCTTTCTCCTGGATCAGTGCTCTCAGGGCTCTGAGCTGGGGGCCTCCTCCTGCCTCTCTCTCCTGTCATGGCCTTGGCTTTCTCCACACAGGTTACAGTGCAGGTCCCAGCCCCCTTCCCTGTTAGCCATGTTTCCTCCGAAGCATGCTGGCAAGGGACCTCTGCCCTTTCCTGCCTGCTCTTGTCACTGAGGTGTAAGCAGGGGCTGCATATGCCAGCCCCTCCCCACCGGGCCAGCCAAACTTCAGGGGCCTTCACCCAGTTAGTGCATGCTAGGCACAGGGAATCGATTTGGGACGGCTCATTGGGTCCCAGACAGGGGCATGGCCCAGTCCAAAACAATCCTACAAATCTGCTCTGAGGAGGGAGGAGCCAACTGAAGTCACTGTCGTTCCCAGTTCAGGTTCCTCATGCCTGATTCCAACATGTCACCCACTTGGTCGCACCCTTCCCCCGTGTGTGTGTGTGTGGGGGGGTGTCATTCCCAGCACTGATTGTGGATTAATGAAGGTCCCTTCACTGGCTCCACTCTCCATTGGGCTCACCAACCCCCAACTTCAACGCTGCTGTGCTTCCTGTGAGTGGCGGTGGGAACGAGTTTGGGTGGGTCTGCTGGCCGGCGCAGATTCAGGCCTTTGCAAACTTGGCAGGTTGCCGCAAACGAAAATGCTGTGTCCCATAATTTTTAGCTGTTCCAGTTGTAGTCCTGAAGTATTTGATGAGCTTTTCTACATTTTAATTTCTTCCTGTGTCAAGAGGATCCATCTCCCTCTGTCTGGGTCTCTCCAGGGTGTTTTATTCTGGCAAATGAGTTGTTTCTCCCAGGAGGCTTTGTATTTTGTTGCTCACTGATCTGCCATCTTGTCTTCTCCCTGCGGGAGTGCTTTTCAAAGGCAACTGGATCCAGAATGTGTGGTGCTGGGATCAAGGGTGTGTGATTACTATATCAGCCTGCTGATTGGTTTGGCACAGTCTGGCCAGGTTGAAGGGTGTGAATGCTACACTAACCCTAGGGCAAGCAGCCTGCACAAAACATAAGCAGTGAAAGCGGGCTAACGTGTTCTTGCCTGCTTGTCTGTTTCTCCTCTGCGGTGTCCCTCTGCCGTGCCACCCTGCCTTGGAGCCAGCTGAGTATGAATCATAGGTGACCTTCTGAAAATTTTATTTTATTGACTTCTAAAAAAATCACCCATCTGTTTTATTAACTTTCTATATTATTTTCTTGGAGTTTTTTTATGCCACTTGTATCTTTCTTACCTCCTTCTGCTCTCAATATGCTTTGCTCTTAAGGTGTAAACTTAGATCATTGATTTGAGGATCTTCCTCTTGCTACAAGTATCCTTCAGCTCTGCTTTAGTTACATCACACACACATTACCATTTTGTATTTTCACTCTCACTCATATTCATGACTGCTTCAGTATCCTTAGAGGCTGCCCCTTTGTTCCAGTGGGTCACTTCATTTCCACGTATTTGAATACTTGCCTGTTGTTATTAAGTTTTTTAGGATCATTCCTTTATGATCTGAAAACACATTTGGAATGACTTCAATTCGTTCTATATTTGGTAAAGCTTGCTTATCCACTCAGGATTTTGTCTACTTCAATGATTATTTCATGAAATGTGAACTCTGCTGTTGTTGGATGGAGTATTCTACAAATATCAGTTAGATCTCACTGTCTGTTGGTGTTGATCCTGTCCCTCATGCCCTTGTTGATTTACTGATAGTTCTCCCAATAATAATAGTGATATGCGTGGCATGTGGATGTACTCACCTGTAATTGTGGAGTTGCCTGCTTCTCCTTTGGGCCTGTCAGTTTCTGTTTCATGTATTTGGAGGATCTGTTGTAGCCCTGTGGGCATAGCTACAAATTTTTAGCAAAGCTGCATTATGGCATATGTAACATCCACGTTTACTTTTTAGGAGTCTTTCTATTGATGAAGTATTAATTTTATGAGTTTTATTATACTCAACAATGTATACTTAATGAGAAAATAAAAT
The DNA here is from genome assembly GCA_004027455.1 of Hydrochoerus hydrochaeris. Taxonomy (NCBI): domain Eukaryota; kingdom Metazoa; phylum Chordata; class Mammalia; order Rodentia; family Hydrochaeridae; genus Hydrochoerus; species Hydrochoerus hydrochaeris. The sequence goes on along the minus strand of PVLA01017869.1, from coordinate 10,929 downwards.
ATTAACTTTTTAATATCTGATGAATATGTAGAATAAGCATCAACATTTTCAACATCAACTGTTTACCTGCTTATAAGATCTAAAGTATAGCAGCAGAAATAAATTCCTTTGCACACTACAATACAAATACAAACAAAAGTCTATCACAGAAATAATCTTTGCTTCAACTGTCACACCCAAGGCAGTCTTCACACATGCCAACTGCAAGTTCCATGCACACATCTCACTCAACTGATAACACATGTGCTCAGCTGTCCTTTCCTGTGTGGCAGGCCATGCTTGTCACCTCTCTTGTCTTCCTCCTTTGTCAGGAGCTTCCTATTATATAACTTCCACTTAGTAGGAAAGTATCAACATAATAAAATGTCAACCATGTAATGTGTGCTTAGAATAAGTATCAACATTTTCAACATCAACTGTTTACCTGCTTACAAGCTCTAAAATATAACAGCAGAAATAAATTCCTATACAAGCTACAATGGAAATACAAACAAAACTACCATAGAAATAATCTTTGCTTCAATCATCACACCTTAGGCAGTTTTTCACCTATGATAACAGCATGTCCCATATACAAGTATCGCTAACACTGATAGCACATGTGTTTTGTTCTCCAGTCTACTTCAGTATGACATACTTGACATCTTGTTGGTCCTCCAGCTTTCTTAGGAGGTTCTTGTGATGTTTCACCTGTCTGTTTGCCAGTCTGTTCCAGAATTCTTCGGAGGAGTTCTTTGGGAAAAGAATAGTGTTCTTTCTCTGTTATAACTGATCATTTATAAATATCAGTCTTAATTCTCTAAGAAAATTTCTCCATGATGTTTTGTGCTTGTTATTTTCTTTGTAAACTACAATACTATTTATGCCTGACATGTTTAGGATTGAGTAAAACAAAATCACTGGCCAATGCTTTGTGTTGCTGCATAACTCGTTCACAACACCTGCTGCACTTTTCATTTGGTTGGAAAGTATGACCATTTTTGGCTTCATTTGGGTTGAGGAGTCACTATCCATCTTTGTTTGCTTGAGATAGTGAGTCTGGCTAGCCTTGAACTCACTATGTAGCACAAACTGACCTTGAACTCTCAGTAACCTCCTGCCTCAGAGTGATGAGATTATACCCACCACCACACCCAGCTTCACTATCAATTTTATCATCATGCTGTAATGTCGACAGTATCAATACTACCTTGTTTTTCTCCACCATACAGGAGGCTAGTGTTGTGTCTTTCTGAAATCCAAAGATTGTAGTATACACTTCTCCATTGTGAACTTGCAGTGTTTTTCAGCCAGCTTGACTTTGTTCTAGTGAATAGCTCTGCGCTGGTCCACTGGTGCTCTTTGAGCAAATGTAACATCAGTGGGTAACTAGTGAACCAAACGCCAAACTTGACTCAGGTTATTTTTGAAATAGGTGCCACAAGTCAGTTCACAATGTCATAGGGTTTATTACTGCAGGAAGAAAGACCTGGTGGCTGGGTTCCAGGATATATTTCTATGTTCAAGGTGTAAAATGTCTTTGCATCTACCAGGGCATATATTTTAATACCATATTTGGAAGGTTTACCTGGCATATATTGCTGGAAGCTCCAGCAACCATGGAGTGATGCCAGTAGTTTGTGAACTGCCGTGTATGGTTCAGATGGTATAAACTGCCCGACAGAAATAAAGCTTTCAACAAATGAGTGAATAGCAGCCAAACTGTCAGATAATTTTTCCTTTCTCGATGGGTTTTTTTGTCATCAAAATGGAGGCAATTTTGAAGGAATTAAGTGTCATTATTGTTCTAAAAATCTCCACACCACATCTGTCACTCCTCCATAAGTCCTTTAGATTATGACAATTCGAATGATGGTCTTGCTCTGCAGGGTTTTAATTCAGACAGGGAGGTTATGATAAATGTGTTTCTGAGTATCACTGTCGATGCGTATAGGATGCTGTCTCACATTTCATGATTAGTGTATTTCAAACAACCTTGCAGCATATCCTCTGTTACAAAGTTTCCAACGCAGAGCCACAGTGTTGTAACTCACCCCAGAAGCTTCACCCCTGGCAAGAACCTCCTAACATGTTCTGACCTAATTCTGCTATTGGATCATTCATGTACATGACCATTTTGTTGCATTTTGACTAGTTGAATTTTACTTATGTTACTGTTTTCTTCCTCATCTGAATCGAGGTCTTCATTCTGCACTTCTCTATAGCTATGTCTCTATCTGTCACATCTGTCATTTAGCGCTAACTTCTTTGGCTTACATATCCCAAGTCATCACCGGTAGCTGAGTCACCTGATGCCTCCCTTTCACCTTCCTCCCAGAGTTACAAAGGCAGGTTTGCACATGATGCTGTACCGAATTGGGCTAATGCTACAAGAAGACTCCAAAGAAAGCATTTACCAAAAGAATTATAAATACACAAAAGTGTAACCATGCACAACGTGGGTAAAACTCATGCATGGATAGTTTCACACGTGTGTGTACACCTTGCTGTTTGTTGTATCAAGTTGGTGAGTGCACAGATGCCTCCCATGTTCCCCGGGGCAGCAGCTGAGCTGTGGGGGCAGCTGCCCTTATACAACGCGCGTGTTTTCACTAGAAAAGTATGGTGTGGGCGTCTACGACCCAGCGCGGAGAGCCGAGTTACACATAACCCCTTAAGGCTGTGCTATCATCCTGACGAACTCGGCCTGTTAGCATGAAGTAATGGCTCTCTTTATCCCTAGTAATTTCTTTTTGGCATGCAAGTCTAATTTTTCTCACATTAGTGCAGACATTCTTCTTTTTTTTAAAGAAAATGTTTATAGGAGATATCGCTTCTCGAGGGTGAACAGTGAACAAACACTAAATTTTTTTGAAATTCACGTGATCTGAAGTGCTTGTGCCTTCTTCCAAAACGGGTCTGTTTATACATACAAATATTTGCTTTTTTGAAAGAACTAGCTTTACTGAGAAGGGTTCTAGATGTTCTGAGGATTGAGTGACGGCATGGCAACCTGCACTCTGCCCGCTCCCTCGCCCCGCACTCCCCGGCTCCTCTGCCTGCTGCAGCGCAGGGGCTGATGTTCACACTTAACAAAAGCCGGCGGCTTACGCTCAGGTCCACGCGCGCACCGTTTCATGGGTTTTTACTGTGTGTTTGCATCCCCGTACCACACAGAAGGTTACCTAGCGCGCTGTGTCACCCCTATCTCACCTGGGCACCCTCCCTGTCTCTTCTGAAGTCTCTGGCAACTATGATACGTTAGCACCTGTGCAGTTTCACTGCTTCAGTGTCAGCTAGAAAAGTGCACAGTGCGCCACCTTTGCTTTCTTCCCTTTAGCAGCGGGCATTTCAAGTCCCTCCTTGGCCCAGGGGGTAGCTCAGGGCACTGCGCCTGCCTGGCAAGAACGAGGTCGGGGTTCAACCCCCAGTAAAAAAAAATAAACAGATAAATCAAGTTCCTCCCTATCTTTCTACGGATGGAGAGCTCATTTTGTAAAACACTAAATAATATTCCATTGTTAGAATTTATCACAGCGTATCAATTTGTCTACTGGTGAATATCTTAGTTGCTACAAATTTTGGGCAATTATCCATAAAGCTGCTATCAACATTTCCTACAAGCTTTTGGGTAGATACATTTCCATCTCATTCGGATGAATATCTAGGAGGGTAACTCCTGGTTTACCTGGTAAGATTTGGTACAATTTTACAAGAAGCTGGCAAACGTTTTCCAAAGTGGCTGTGCCATCTGCATCCCCGAACAGTTAGTGGGAATTCCCGGAGCCGAGTATTCTTACCGCCTGTGGTGTGACCATCTCCCGAGTCTTAGCATTCTCACACATGGGCTGTGCTGTCGTCTTGTTTTAACTTGCGATTTTCTGGTAACAGAGAATATGAAGTATCCGTTAAAGCTTCTTTGCCCCCTGTCTGTGTCGCTTCTTCAGGGAGGGCTCTGCTCAAACCTGTGTTCACTTTTTCGTGGGTGTCTCTTGCTTTCTTATCATTCATTGAGTTGTGGGAATACTTTGCATATTTTGGATACAAGTAATTTTTTTTCTGACTTTTTTTTTTTTTTTAATCAGTACCAGGAATCAAACTCACGACTACCTGCTTACAAGGCAGGTGCTTATGTCACTGAGCTAAATCCTCAGCCCTGGGTACAAGTAATTGATCAGACATATAAAATATTTTCTGCCAGTCTGTGGCTTCACATACAATTTTCTTAGCCATAGCTTTGATATGAGCTTTGAAGCTGTTGTTTAGCACGTAACATTTGGGGTTGTTCTCCCTTGTTGGAAGCTGCTCCTATGTATCATAGTCCTCTTTGTCTTTAGTAATTCTTTATTTTAGGTCTAATTTATCTGATAGCAATACGGCCACTCCTGCTTTTAAAAATTAGTATTTCCTATTTATACTTTCCCCCTTTGTCCCGCCTTTATGTTGAAGTGTCGTACAGTCACTATATAGTTAAGGTATGTTTCTAATCCACTTATCTGACCTTTTAATTGATGGCATCAACAGTATTTATATGAAATATTTATCTATATGTTGGGTCTTGAGAGTACCACTCTATGCTGAGCATGGTGACACATGCCTGTACTGCCGGCACTTAGGAGGCAGAGGCGGGAGGATTGTCATGAGTTCAAGGCCAGCCTGGATGATACGTGAGACTCTGTCTCAGAAAGGAAGGAGAGAGAGAGAGAGAGAGAGAGAGAGACAGAGAGACAGAGAGACAGAGAGACAGAGAGACAGAGAGAAAAGAAAAGAAAAAGAAAAATGGAGTGCCACTTAATTTCTTCTTTTTCCATCTAAGTTTTATTTGTCTGTTCTTTATTCTCTTTGCTGCCTATGGATTTTTTTAGCATGTTGTGGAATTCCATTATTTATAAATGTTTTAAGCATATTATTTTGGACAAATCTTCTAGTGGCTTTTTAGGTATTACCATATTCATAACTCACATCACAGAAAATGGTGACATTTTTCTACTTTGAAATGCAGACATCATTTTCATGTAGATTTCTTTCCACTGCCCACTTTTTAAATATAATTAAGTGTCACTTCTGTATAAATTGAACGCCACATTGGGTGGTGTTATCGCTTTTATTTCAACACAAAACATGATTAAGATACTCCAGAAGCACAGATCGCCCTTTACGCTCACGTCTATCTTTCCCCACTGGGGGCGGCTCTTTCTGCAGGGTCTCGGCCTTCTGTTGGCGGCGTTTTCCTTTGAGTGTGGGTCTTTCAGGAGCTCGTAGTGTCCCTTTATCTGAACATGGTTTTATCACCCTTTCATTCTTGAGGACAGCTTTCCTGGGGGTGTATTCTCAGACTCTGACTCTGAAGTTATTTTTCCTTTCCTTTCCTTTTCTCATCTTTTCTTCTTCTCTTTTTTCCTCTCCTTTTTCAGCACCGGGATCAAACCCGAGATCTTCACACTGAGCCACATCTCCACCCTTATCTCATTTTTTATTTTGAGACAAGGTCTTGCTAAAGCCCCTAAATTGCCCAGACTGGGTTCAAACTTGTAACCCATCCGCCTCAGCCCAACAGGGCGATGAGATAACAGTTCACCTTTAGTTGTCCCAGGTTTCACCCTGACCCAAGGGTTTGCATGCCCAGAATGCACAGTTGGAAACTTAGCTCTCCTGGAGGTGGAGCCTTGAGAAGCCCTTAGGTTTGGGTGAGAAGGTTATGAGGATGGGGGTGGCAGGAGTGGTGACTTATTTGGGTTTATCTTACTGACTGTTCACTTAGCTTTTCCGATCTGTAGGCTTATTCTTTAACCAAGTTTGGGCCATTTCAGTCGTGACTTCTGTGAATGCGTTGCAGTCATGCGCTCCGCCTCGTAGATAAGATTAAAACGTGCCCTTCTTTTGGTGCCGGGGATCGAACTCATGACCTCAAGTTTGCCAAGCAGGCACTTATGCCACTGAGCTAAACCTCCGGCCCCACTTCCACAGATTCTTTGAGGCTCTGTTTATGTTTTTGCGGTCTCGTCTCTCTTTCTCTTCCTGTTACCAGGACTGAACACACGGCTTGCACAATGGCTGCATTCCCGCCTCTTTCCTAACTTTTGAAACTTTGATACAGGGCCTCCTGAGTTGTTAAATTGCCCAGACTGGGCTTGTGCTTGCAATCCTCCTGCCTCAGCCTGCTAGAGTGCTGGGATTATAGGTATGTACCACCACACCCGGCTAGTCTATATCTTTTTATGGCTCTGACTGAATAAATACTATAGATCTTCATGTTCACTGATTCTGGCTTCTGCCTTCCCTAAATATCCACTGGGTTGAGCCAACAGGCATTTTTCCAGTTAGCCATCTGCCCGCAGAATGATCGATGCTATTAAGTCCTCAGTCTGCTTTGGGCGATGCGGTTTCTTCGAGTCCTGTGCGTATGGAGGCCAGGGTGTCCACTCACTTCCTGCTGGGCTGGGGGAGTCCTCACTGAGGCGCAGGCTGCACCCCCAGGTGATAGGAAGGTCACATGGCTTCCTGTCACTTTCCGGAAGTCCACTTTCAGGAATGTCATTAGCTGCTTTGTCCCAGGTGCCTTGATGTCCCAAATCAACTTGAAATATTTACCTTTCCTGGTCCTGTTGGCTTTGGAGCTAGAAGTGAATAATCTGGTGCCAGATCCGGTGAGTAAGGTGGGTGCTGTCACGTGGTGATGCTATGAGCCGGTGTTTCAGTTAGGTGGCATCCAGCAGTGGCATTCTCTATTTGATCACACCACAGAAAGACACCCACAAAAGCGGACAACTACAGACACTTAAATCAACCAAAACCCAGAGGCCCTAGAGCTGGGCGTGGTGGTGCACATCTGTAACCCCAGCACTCAGGAGGCTGAGGCAGGAGAACTGTTGAGAGTTCAAGACCAGCCTGGGCTACAAAGTGAGCTCATTGCCAGTCTGAACTGTAAAGTGAGATCCTGTCTCAAACAAACAAACAAACAAACAAAAATTCCGGAGGCCCAGTGGGCAGCAGGGGCTGGTGAGGCAGGCATTCCTGTCTGTTAACTGCTGAGACGCCTTCCCAGAACTGGCCTGATGATGGACAAGTGGGAGGGAGAATTCCCAGAGGTGCTGATGGAAACGTGTCTTTAGTTGTGAGCATTCTTTAGTTTAAGTGCGTACTCTATAGTTTGACCGCCTTGCACGTTGGGTCAGAGTGGGCTCACTCAGGTGATTGTCATGGCGTGGGGACTGGCACCCACACCCTGCGGGGGCTGCAGGGCAGTGAACTTCGTCATCTGCGTGCTTGGTGATGGTGTCACGGGATGCTCTGTCCCTGCGCTGGGATGACAGTTTCGGCTCACTGGGGCTGTTAGATCTCGTTACTTTGTTTACACTCAGTGTCACGAAGCGCTGGGACGTCCTATTGTCTACCCCCCCCCACTGCCTCGAAGCCCTCCTCTAAGTGGCCTTGGGTTAAATCTAAGATGTCATAGCCTCAATGGCCCCAGCACCCAGCCCGGGTTCACGCATATGACTCGGAACATTTGTCTTGTACTGGAGACCCCGGTGGAAGCTGGTCCGGAAGTCATCTATTAGCAGGTGGCATCATCTGTCAGCGGTCTGGGAAGTGTCCCCATCTTGGGGTTGGGGGGAGCTACCGTGACTGAAAGGTGAGTCCGAGTGCTTGAACCTGTGGCTCTGAGGGGTGGGGTGTGTCCTGCCATTCTCCTTTACACCTTAGACGCCTTGGCTTCTAGGTGCTCCTGATTCCAGGGGACAAATGTCGCTTATTCTGGGTGGACCTAGCTGGGACCCTTACCTCCAGCTTCAAGGTCAACCACCTGGCTGGCCCCTTCCTGGCATCCTGAGGCTTGCTCCCGGGCCTGGAGCTCCTTGTGTTCTGTAGTATTGGGGGGCTGTCTCTCTGCTCTGGGGCCCCCAGAGCAGAGCGGTAGTGGAGCTGAAGCCCAGGGCCTCATTTCTCCCAGCGCAGCAGTGACTTCTTCCAGCGGACGCCTCTCCCCAGTCAGGGAGATGCAGCAGTCAAGCCCCAACCAGCCCCCTCCCGGTCCACTCTTCTCCCTGAAAAATGGGGTCCTAAAAGTGTGCCCGATCACACTGGACGCATTTGGCATGCCGAAGGACCCGATTGCCATCAGCTGCCACCCTGGTCCTCATTGCACCCCTGTCCAAGGACCAAGGAGGCAGAGGTGCGGGACATATCTGTCCTGCCCTGCTGGCCCTCAGTTTCCCCGTGTTCCAGGTGCAGGACTGAGCAGGAGCAGGAGTCTCTGCCTGCGCCCTGCCCTTCGGGGCTTTCGAAACGGCTGGCAGGTGTTTACACGTCCAGAACAAGTGTCCTGGCCTGCACTTCGTCAGGGCTCGTGGGCGACCTGCTGGGGAAGGCCAAGGAGCCACCCCAGATCAGGGCCAGCTGAGGGCAGCCTTGCTCTCTCAGGGCCCAGCGTCCCAGGCCCCAGGGCCCCTTTGCGTCTCCGTGGTTTGGTTTCCCCCTCTGCACATGGGGGCCACACAGCTCACAGGAAGCCATGGTGGCGCTGTGTGACCCCAAGAACCTGGGAGCAGAGGAGGAACCGACCTTAAAGTGGGCTGAGATGGGCACAAGGTGGCAGCCCGGGAACACAGACCGGGAACGGTGCGTAACTTCGGGCTCCGAGTACTTTAGGAATATTGGATTGTGTGATCCATGCCGCAGGTCATGTGTAGCCACCCCACCACCACTGCTATGCTGAAACCCTGTCCCCGGGATGACAGTACCTGGAGGCGCTCAGCTCAGCGGACCAGTGCCCTTATAAGAGGAAGGATTACCAGGGTTCTCTGTGCCTCGTAGGGACAGAGTGAGAGGGGAGGGCAGACTGTCCCTGGCAGGAGCTGAATCCATCTGCACCTTAACCTGGGGCTTTGGGTCTCCGGAACCTAAGGAGCTAATGTCGGAGTGTCTTGTTTCTGGGATCCTGAGCTATGGGTATGCCTTGAGGTGAGCTCTATTGTGACCCCATGGCCATTTGTCCATTTGTCCCTGGCCACATATCCTAAGTGCAGCTGACTGATCCTTCTGTCTCATTAGGTCTCTGTGTAGCCCCCGGGGGATCAGAGCTGCCGAGCCCCACCTCTGACAGCAGCGCTTCCAGGGGAGGAAGCCACGCTCAGAGAGGAAGAGTGTCCCTTGTGTGCCTTGGACCCTGGCCGTAGGGCAGGCGCTGTGGCAGGGATGTGAGCCACGGAGGGACATATCACACGGCCGCAGTCCAGGGTGAGTGGCATTGACACCCCCCCACTCCTCAGCCCATCGGAGAGTGGCCCGGGTCCCACACGAGGATGCCTGTAGCTGTCTGGTGTGGGGCAGCACCATCCTGCTTGTCTTATCTGGGGGACCCTTGCTCTGGGGGAAGCGGCCTGCTGGGCCACCCCGAGAGGGCTTCCGTCCTCCAGGGGCCTGGGGTCCCAGGGATCCCCTGAGACAATCCAGCTCCCAACATGCGAATCTGCCCCTCCACGTTCATCACCCCCTGGAGGGGTTTGGGTCCCCTGAGTCCCTTGCCAGACGCCCGGCCCACCCCAGGTCCCCGGTCCGTGTCCCAGGCTCCACAGGCCTGCAGGCCCTGTCTGCACAGCAGCCCGGGCGGGACGTGGCAGCTCTGGGATGGGTTGAGATCCCTGCAGACCCAGGCACATCCGCGAGGCTCTCTGTGCAGGGAAGACGAGGGAAATAAGCGCACGCCACCTGTGATTCACCAAGTAAACCGCGCATGGGGTCGGATTCAGCAGGGCTGTGTAAGAGCTGCGATCACCAAGTGACTTATCGACTGTAGCTGTGGGCAGCTCTGTGGAGCTGGACAGGCCTGCACCCTCCTTCCCTCCCGAGTGGGGTGCACCCCTGCCCATTCCTTGCCCCGCTGCAGAGCCTTGGCCTGGGGCTGCCAGCCCAGGGTAGCTCAGCAGCCCTAGGAGTGGGTCTGCCCTCCAGGTCTGCCCCTTCCAGGCAGCCAACATGGGGTGCTCACCCTGCCAGGCCCCAGGGTTCCAGGAGACATGGTCGTGCCGAACTGGAGCTCACACTGACCCTAAGGCTGCAGCTTGCTGGCCCCTCCCGGCCTCACCGCAGAGCAGAGCAGTGTTAGGGTGTCACCCGGGAGGTGCCCAACCTGCTGACTGGTCACCAGGAGACCAGCTGGCACTTCTGGGAGCCCTTCCCCACCCGCTGCCCCTCCCCCCACTGCTCCTACCGCCTGTGGGGAGCGACTGGTGGTTGTGTTTAAGTGAGTAATTTGGCCCCTGTTTAAGGAGAGGAAGCAATAATAGTGGCCATAATTGTCCAAATTACTCGTGCTCCTTTGGGTTTGAAATCTGCCTAATGACAGCAGATGGAAACCTGACCTGTGGCCAAGGGCGGGTGGGTGGCTGGGAGTGTCCCCAAGTGGGCCGAGCCCCTGCTGGCCAGTGCGGGGGGACTTCAGGTGGTGTGTGTTCAGGGATCCTCCCAACCTCAGACACATGGAAACCAGCACAGGGGACAGTCCCCAGCAGGGGGTGGAGGGCTGGGATGGAGACCGGCCGCTGGGTGACCTTGGGTACTTTCTGGACTTTGAACCAAGTATCGCACTGTAGATGCAACATTTAAAATAAGACAGTCCTTCTTCTACCTTGCTCTGATGGCTGGTGATGGCAGAGTTGCCTGATGCACTTGGTGCCCAGCTAGGAGACACCTCCTGTACTGATGTCCCGGGGATAGGCACCTGCTGCGCCTGGCATCCCTGTGAGAGGCACCCACTGTACCTGGCATCCCTATGAGAGACACCTGCTGCACCTGGTGTCCCGGGGAGAGGCACCTGGTGTCCCAGGAAGAGGCACCTGCTGCACCTGGCATCCTGCGGAGAGGCACCTGGCATCCCGGGGAGAGGCACCTGGTGTCCCAGGAAGAGGCACCTGCTGCACCTGGCATCCCGGGGAGAGGCACCTGCTGCAC
>PVLA01017868.1:0-16049 GCA_004027455.1 Hydrochoerus hydrochaeris | reverse complement strand
ATCCTTTTCATCAAGATGGTAGCAGCTGTGATCAACATTACCAGGATGGGCTTACTGGGATCCAGGTTCTGTATGCTCTTACTGTAGTGTGGGAGGAGCTATTAGCTATGTTTTTGTTTTTGTTTTATCGGTACCGGGGATCAAACTCATGACTGCGCACTTGCAAGGCAGGTGCTTATGCTGCTGAGCTAAATCCTCAGCTCCTAGAAAGCTGTGTTTAATGTACTGAGAAACTTACTGATTTTCCAGAGTCACAGAGCTTGTAAGTGCCAGAGATGGGGACAGACCTAGTGGCCTAGTTCCCTGATTTTATATTTTCAAGTCTTTTCTGAGATGGTCATGAACCCAGAAGCTAGAAGTGCCTTGTTCCATGAAAAATGAAGGAAAGGAAGAATGAGGTTGGTTTTCCTGATGAGGGATGAGAACTCTATCCTTAAGAAGATGGTATATCTATTCTTGAGAAACTGCACCAATCAGTGTTTTTTTGGGGTGAGAACTCTCCTCATTCTTTGTAGCTGGGAAGCTATGGTTTTCTCTTATGTTTGGCTCTCTTCCTATTTGAAAAATTTACATCATTTGGGGTGAGGAAGTTCTTTGTTCTTATGACCAAGAAACCTAACCATTATGACCAAGAAAACCTATCCCAGATATCGACCTGCTGCCAGAGGCTTATCAAGTCTCTCAATCCTGAAGCTAAGTGGGCTTGGAGGCTTTGGTCCCAAAAGCTGGCTGCCCCTTCCCATCATTCGTTGGAGCTTTCTTTGCTTTGTCTTTTCTGACCTCTCTCCCTTTCTTAGTAGAATTGTGTTTAATTTTAACTAGATATCTACTACATTAATACATTATCATTCTAAATCACTTAAATAGGAAAGAGAAACTTACCTTGTTCAGAAATAACAATTATTTTCAGTTGATGGTACCTCTCCCAGATCTTATGAAGTTTATTACAAGCATGTAGTATTGGTTGTGTGCTTTTTATTTTTACAGAAATGGACTGAAACTGTAATATATTTTTTTCAGGTCACTTTTAAAAAAAAAATTAACAAATATGATATAGGGATTGTTCCCAGGCAAGTTGATGTATTGACAATTGTTGCATGAATCCTGTAGCACTAACATAAAGCTCCTTGGTGCTGGATGTTTGGATCTTAGTTTTTTGCCAGGCCCCAGGGAGCCAGCCTGCTTTTCCTCTGTGCCCACATCTGTGTCCCTGGAGGACAGAGACCTGGGAGTCACAGCATGGTAGGAGGGATGTGCACCGCTGGTTAAAGCGTGGGTGACATCAGTGAATGGGCTCCTGCAAAACAAGGCTGCTTCCCTGTCTTCCCTTGAGAGCTTTCAGGCTTTCCTGAAGATGAGAGAGCAGAGGAGGGCAGGTGGTAAGACCTGTGGTAAAGTGCACACACAGGGCTGGGTTAGCCCTAAAAACCCCACCATCATGCAACCTGAGTTCCTGGCCCAACAAGAAGTGATCTCACTGGAGACTGAGTCATGCTCTGACCTCTGTTTCTACTTCTGTTTCCCCCATGTTATGAGGATGGCCTCTTCTCTTTCCTGGGTGAGAAATGCTATCACGCTCCAAAGAGGGTCTTGAGGGAGCTGTCAGTGATTTTATGTTTTCTGATGAATTGTAGAAAGCACTGAGGGCTGTCAGTGAGTTAGGATGTGATTGATTCTGCACAGAGCTGGGCCCAGTATTGCAAAGATTCGGCCACTGGCTTAGCTAAGCTTAGAACAGGGGCTGGGTGAGGAAAGGGGGGATGCTTTGCCTGCTGCTCTTTCTCAGAAGGATCCTTCATAGAAATACTGTTATCACCAGCCTTGTCACCAGTGCACCGTCCGATGCCTTCAGGGGCCTCAGGATGAATCCTCCTTCCTGTTTCCACGCTGCCACCCAGGAAAGCACCTGGAGGGAAGGCGCGTTACCACCCCGTGCCCCACCGCTGTCTCTCACATGGGGGCATCTGATGTTCCCTGTAGGATTCCACAGCCAGCTTTCTGTTTTTTCCTGTGTGCTGCTTCTGTTGAGGGCACTTCTGTAAGTGAGGCACAGGGCTAACTTGGTTCTTCAAACTATTTGTGATAAGTGTTTGTTGCTTACTTGGGGACAGGTGAGATGAATGACACTAAAGTAACACAATTCTATGCTAACTTCTAATTTTTCTCTGAAAAAGACATTGATATTGAAGAGGAAGTGGGAGAACAGATCAGCCAGAGGAAAGAAATATGACAGCTTCTATTTCCAGAAGTGCTCTTAGGAAGGTTGTATTCATGTTTGCTTTAATCAGATTCTCATATGTTCCACTTCTTCATTAATTCAGCAGTATTACTTACCAATCCACATGCCAGGTACCCGTAGGAGGGTGTGGCTAACCAAATTGTCCTTAACTTTTATGGAGCCAGAATATTCTATAAGACAAAAAATAAATAGAGGATAACTTATTCCTTTCCAGCAAGTATTTCAGTATACTTTTCAGATTATTTTTATGCTAATAATGGCTATATTTTTATCTGAATAACAATAACTGGGCAAAAATTATATTTTTTAAAAACAGTATTGTTTGGTGAAAACAAATGAAATCATTGGGAGTACACAGCTTTGGCAGTTTTGGTGCATTTACTTGGATGGGAAATAAGCCTTTAATTTGGGGTTCTTTCATGTTTGTTATCTGAATATATGTTATTAGTAGTGGGTCATAAATGCATGAGGCATGTTTCAAACTTTATAGATCAAATTCCATCTTTTCTCCCTACAGAGAATGGCATATTAATTGTTCACAGCACTTTGATGAAAGATAGAAAGTAAAACTTTTTCATTTGTCAGGCAAGGTTTATTCTCCATAATATTCTCTTGTCTTTGAGCCTTGTTTTCTAGGCTTATTGTTCTATGGATTGTGATCCACTAGACTGCATTTTCTGAAATTTTGATTTTTCCATTTTTACTAATCTAGTTTATTGGTACATTATAGATATACACAATGATCATATTCACTATAGGAAATTTATACTGATATATGATATATTTGGATCTTTTTTTCCCCAATCCCCTCTTCTCCTTTCAGCCCATCTTCCCTTCCCTATTTAAAAAGCTTCATTTCCATTTTATCCTCTTTTAAAATAATTATTTCCTTTTCCTTTCCTTCCTTTCCCCCACCCTAGTTCTTCTTTCCTTTGAACAGTTTTTCCCCATTTCATAATATATATTGTACATTCGTGTCCTTATTTGCTGTGCTAGTTTCTCACACCAGGGAGACAATGTGATGTTTACACATGAGTCAGATTTATTTCACTTAAAGAGTATGGTCTCATGTTGCATTCATTTATCTAGAAATCCTCAAATGTATCCTTTATGCCCAAATAGTGCTCCACTATAATAAAAACCATAACTTCTTCATCCACTCCTCGGTTGATGGGCAACTGGGTTGTTTCCAGGATTTAGCTGTTTCAAACTCTGCTACTACAAACACGAGTACACGTATGTTCCTATGGTATGATATTTTTAGTTATTCCAAGAAGATACACAGAGAGAAATAACTGAGTCAAATGAGACATCTAATCTTAGCTTTTTGAAGAATCTCCACATTGATTTCCACAGTGGTTACACCAGGCTACAGTACCACCAAGTGGAGAAAAGTTCCATTTTCTCACAGCTCCTCCAGTATTGGTTATTGATTGATTTCTTAATGATAGTGATTCTTTCTGGGGTGACATGGAATCTCAGTGTTGTTTTAATTTGCATCTCTCAAATGACCAGTGTTGAGCATTTTTTTCACATATTATATGTCACTTGTATTTCTTCCTCTGAGAAGTGTACATTCATCTCATACATATTTTTGGATCAGGCCTTGAAATTTGAGGTGTTTGATTTTTTCAGTGCTTTATATTTTCTCAGTATAAGTCTTTTGTCTGAAGGACAACTGGTTAAAACTTTTACCACTTTGTAGGTTATTTCTTCAGCCTATTGGTGATATTTTTTGTTGTGCAAAAGCTTTTTAGTAGGACAATATACTAGTTATTCTTTGTTATTTTCTGTGCAGTCAGGATTTTGTTCATGAAATCCTTGCCTACACTTATATCTTTAATTCTGTTCTCTCTTCTAGTAGATTTAATGATTCTGTTTTAATATTTAGATCTTTGAACCATTTTGATTTTAGTTTAGTACATGCTGATAGACACAAGTCTAGTTTTAATCTTGGGCATGTGGAAGTCCAGTTTTTCCTACACCTTTTATTAAAGAGATTGTCTTTCTTCCAGTGAATGTGTTTGGCTCCTTTTTCAAGGATAACGTGGCTGAGTATATTTGCAGTTGTTTCTGCATGTAACTATACAAAAAAACAGACCTGAGTTTTGTTTTGTTTTTGCCATTACCTTGTTGTTTTTTTTATCACAGTAGCTTTGTAGTATAATTTCAAATTAGGAATTGTAATGCCCCATTTCTTGCCTTTGTTGCTAAGAATTGTTTTAGCTATTCTAGTTCTCTTCTGGTTCCAAATGGATTTTACAAATGTTTTCTCTAATTCTGTGAGTTATATTAATAGTATTTTGATTGAGACTGAGTTAATCTGTATAACAATTTTGGGATTATGGTCATTTACACTATCTTGATTCTTCCTATCCATGAACAAGGGATATCTTTCTGATATTCTGTTTGGTCTCTTGTTTCAGAGCACTGTAGTTTTCAAAATATAGGCCTTTCACTTCTTTGTTAGATTGAGTCCCACATATTTCGTTTTGCTTGATGCTATTGTAAAAGGTGTTGTTTCCTTGATTTCTCTCTCAGTGAGTTTCTTGCTTCTGTACAGGAATGCTATGGATGTTTGAGTGTTGGCTTTGTTTCCTGCTGTGCTACTGAATTTGGTTATTAAATCCAGAAGTCTTTTAGTGGCATTTTTGGAGTCTTATGTAGAGTATCATGTCATCTGCAAATAATGACAATTTATCTTCCTTGTTTCCTATTTTTATTCCTTGTATTCCTTTCTCTTGTCTAATTGCTCTAATTTTTCCAGAAATATGCTGAATAAGAGTTTTGATAGTGGTCATCCTTGTCTTATTCCTGATTTTAGAGTGAAGGCTTTCAGTTTCTGACCATTTATTATGATACAGGTTGTTGGTTTGTTCTAGGTGGCTTTTATCAGATTGAGGTTAAAACCATCTATTTCAATTTTTTATAGGGTTTGTATCATGAATGAGTGTTGGACTTTATCAAAACCTTTTTTTGTGTCTACTAAGATGATCATATGATTTTTATCTTTGGCTCCTTGATATGGTCTTTTACATTTATTGATTTGCATATGTTGAACCATACCTGCACACCTGGAATGAATTCCATGTGGTCATTGTGTATAATCTTATTATTTGCTTCATTCTGTTAGCCAGGATCTCATTGCCTCTATCTTCTTTAGGGAGATTGGCCTGTAGTTCTCTATTTTGGTTGGATATTTCTCTGGTTTTGGTATCAGGGTAATACTTACCTATAGGAATGAGTTAGAATTTCATTAAAGAGTTTGCGGAATACTGACATTAAAACGTCTCTAAATTTCTTGCAGAATTCAGGAGTGAATCCATAAGGACCTCAGCTTTTCTTTTTTGGTAAAATTTTAATTACATTTTAAGTCTCTTTAACTGATATTATATTATTCAGAATTTTTATATCTTTTTGACTCAGCTTTAGTAATTCATATGTATCTAGGAATCTTTCCATTTCTTCTATATTTTCCATCCTAGGTGAGTAAAGATTTTCAAAGTAAGTATTAATGATCTGAATTTCTATAGGCTCTGTAGTGGTTTTACCCTTTTCATTCCTTATAGCATGAATTTGAGTCTTTATTTTGAAAAGATTGGCTAAGGGCTTATCAATTTTATTCATTCTTTTAAAGAACCATGTTTTCAATTCATCAATTCTCTTTATTGTTTTCTTAGTCTCACTTTCTTTAATTTCTTCACTGATATTTATTGTTTCTTCCCTTGTATGGACTTTGGGCTTGACTTGCTCTTCTTCTACAAGGTCAAGATGTAACATTAGGTTGTCTACTTGAGCTCATTCTGTTTTCCTGATATAAGAATTAACTGCTATATACTTCCCTATTAGGACTACTTTCATTGCATCCCACAAGTCCTGGTGTGTTATATCTGCATTTTTGTCTAATTGTAGATAGTGTTAAATTTCTTCTTTAATATGTATTCTATTGTTAGATGAAATACTCTAGATATCGATTAAATCCATTTCTTTGAAAATTTGATTAAGCTTTTATTTTACCTTGTTAACTTTTTTGCCTAATTGATCTATTTATTTGTGACAGTGAGGTATTAAAGCTTCTCATCTGTATCATTCACGATTTACTAGAGAAAGATATAACATAAGATATACAAACATATAAGAAATGACAAGATTGGCTTACAATATTCAGCCATAAAATTGGATGAGAGACCATGCAGAGGGTGTCTACATGCTAGAGGCCAAAGGGTCCAGCCCAAGGGCTGGAGCTTACTATGGTGTCCCCTCACAGAACACTGAAGAATCTATGATGGAAGGCTGAAGAGTCTATGGCAAAGGCTGAAGAGTCTATGACAAAGGCTGAAGAGTCAATGAAGGCTGAAGAGTCCTAGGCAGAATGCCAAACAGTTTTTGCCAGAGGCCAAGAGATGACATCCAAGCTAAAGATGAAGCCTGGAGCTCCTCTGAAGAACCAGCAACCAGGCCCTCCTCATTTGCCTTTTGTATGCAGGCTGCTCCCCTGGGTGGGTATAGCATTCATACCATGTGGGTGCCCTCCTCTTGCACAGGTTAGAATGTTACAGACTAGGGACCCTGCCCCCTCAATCACTTAGTTACATTTCTGACCTTATCAAATTGACACAATGAACAATATCCTCTACACCCCAGGAGGTAGAGCTGTTGACTCCCTTCCTTAAGTTGACACAATGTACAAATCATAACACCATTATAATAGTTTTGGTGTTTATCTGATTTTTTAAATTCCCAGCACTATTTATTTTATGAAGTTGAGCATGCCAATCTTTGGTACAAACATGTTTATAATTGTTAACTCTTCCCATTGAAATGTTCCCTCAACCAATATGAAGTGACTTTCTTTGCCTCTTCTTTTCAATTTTGGGTGAAATCCACTTTGTCTGAAATTAGTATAGCTACTTCTGGGTTTTTTTTTTCTGTATTACTATTGCATAGAATATTGTTTCTATCTTTTGATTTTTCATCTGTGGGTTTCTTTTTGTGTTAAACTTGTTGCATACTGCACATCACAGTGTTTTGGATTTTCTGTCTTGACCTAGTCTATCAGTATGTGTGTTTTGATTGGGGAATGGAGATCATTCACAGTGAGAGTTACTACTGAAAGTTACTGACTTACTTCTGTAACTTTGCAATTCTGTAAATTGCATTATTTTACCATCGCTGATTTTTTCTTTTTCTCCTTTCTCCTTAACTGCTCACCTTGCCTAGTCATTTTATTGATTTTTTTTTTGGCATTATTGTGTTTATTTTCTCTTTCTAGAATATTCTTGAGAAATAAGGAAAGGAATAATAGTGGAACGTTTCTGGCAATTTTTTACTCAGTGAGCCTTGAACATCTCATTTAACCAGTGGTCAACTTTGCATCTCATAATGTCCAAAGTATAAAGATCACACAGTACAATCCACAGTGCTTATACAAATGTTATTTCATATGAATGCTGTATTGAAACTTCTTTCTTGTTTGTATTAGTGAGAGAGATACTCAGAAATGTCTTTGCAATTACTTTAGGGAAAGAAAACATTCCATTTATGACTTTTCATCTGTGTCTGTCATCATTTATCCTATGAAGCTGCTGCTTATTTTGCTGTCTTCAAGTTTTATTTCTTTACTACTGTGCATCCTAAACTGAGACATATTCCTATTTTCAAAATACCTAGAAATCTAACCTTAGATGTTTGAATTTGATCTTTTGACCTTTCATTTGTTTCCTAATGTTAAAGGGCCCATGTAGAAACTCTTTAATAAGATGTGATCCCAGTTACTGATTCTGGGAAGTATTTCCTGTGCAGTTTGGTTCTTGTTCATGAATTCTCTACCAACCCTTATGTCTTCAAGATTTTTATCTACTTTGTCTTGCAACAGATTTAGTGTTTCTGTTTTAATACTTAGATCTTTGATCCATTTATATTTTAGTTTAGTACATGGTGATAGGCATGAATCTAATTTTAGTTTTCAACATATGGATAGCCAGTTTTTCCAGCACCATTTATTAAAGAGACTGTCATTCTTCTAGTGAATGTGCTTGGCCCCTTTATCAAAGATAAGGTGGTTGAGTGTCTTTGTAGTTGTATCTTCTAGTCTATTCCATTGATCTTCAGGTCTGTTTTTATTCCAATACCATGTTGATTTTATTACAATAGCTTCATAGTATAACTTCAAGTCAGGGATTGTGATGCCTCCTGCCTTGGCTGCTTAGAATTGCCTTTGCTATTCTAGGTCTCTTCTGGTTCCAGATGAATTGTAGGAGTGATTTCTCTAGATCTATGAGGTATGTTAGTGGTATTTTCATTGGGATTGGATTGAATCTGTATAACAATTTTGGGAGAATGGCCACTTTTACAATATTTATTCTTCCTATCCATGAACAAGGGATGTCTTTCCATTTTCTGAGGTCCTCTTCAATTTCTTTTTTCAGGGTATTATAATTTTCCCTGTACAACTATTTTACATCTTTCTTTAGATTAATTCCTAAGTTTTTTTTTTTTGGATGCTACTGTGAAGGGTGTTGCTTCTCTTATTTCTCTCTCGATGATTTTGTTGTTAGTGTATAAGAATGCTATTGATTTTTGAGTATTGACTTTGTATCCAGCTACATTTCTAAATTTATTTATTATATCTAGGAGAATTTCAATGGAGGTTTGGGGGCCTTCTATGTAGAGTATCATGTCATCTGCAAATAATGATAGTTTAACTTCTTCTTTTCCTATCTTTACTCCTTTTATTTCTCTCTCTTGTCTAATTTCTCTGGCCAGTATTTCCAGTACTATATTGAATACGAGCAGTGATAAGGGACATCCTTGTCTTGTGCCTGATTTCAAGGTAAAGGCTTTCAGTTTTTGGCCATTTAATATCACACTGGCTGTTGGTTTGTCATAGATCACCTTTATCATATTGCGGTAAAGACCATCTATCCCAATTCTCTGTAAAGTTCTTATCATGAATGGGTGTTGGATCTTATCAAAAGCTTTTTCTGCATCTATAGAAATGATCATGTGATTCTTGCTTTTGGCTCTATTCATATGGTGGATTACATTTATTGATTTACATATGTTGAACCATCCCTGTATGCCTGGGAAGAATCCCACTTGGTCATGGTGTATAATCTTCTTGATGATTTGCTGCATCCTGTTTGCCAATATTTTATTGAGAATCTTTGCATCTATGTTCATTAGGGAGATTGGCCTGCAGTTCTCTTTTTTAGTTAGGTCTTTCTCAGGTTTTGGTAGTAGAGTGATTTTTGCTTCCAGGAATGCCTTAGGGAGAATTGCTTCCCTTTCAATTTCATTGAAGAGTTTGAGGAGTGTTGGCATTAAGTCTTCTTTGTATTTCTTCTGGAATTCTGCAGTGAATCTGTCTGGGCCTGGGCTCTTCTTTATTGGTAGGGACTTGATTACATTTTCAATTTCATTAATAGAAATTGGGTTATTCAGCAGTTTTACATTTTCTTGATCCAACTTTGGTGGTTCGTATGTTTCTAGCAATCTGTCCATATCTTCTGTGTTAACGAGCCTATGAGAGTAGAAGTTTTTGAAATAGTTGTTTATGATCTTCTGTATTTGCACAGGGTCAGTAGTGATTTCTCCATTTTCATTCTGTGTTGTATGAATTTGATTTTTTCTTTCCTTTTTTAAATTAGGTTGGCTAGGGGCTGGTCAATTTTATTTATTCTTTTGAAGAACCAACTCTGATTCATTGATTCTTTGTATTTTCTTAGACTCTATTGCATTAATTTCTTCTCTGATCTTTATAATTTCTTCTCTGATCTTTATAATTTCCTCCCTTCTTTTAGCTTTGGGTTTGGCTTGCTCTTCTTTTTCTAGATGCTTGAGGTGTAATATCAGGTTGCTTATTTGTGTTCGTTCTGTTTTCCTAATGTGGGAACTCAGTGCAATAAATTTTCCTCTGAGGACCACTTTCATTGCATCCCACAGGTTCTGGTAAGTTGTATTTGTATTTTCGTTTGCTTGTAGATATTGTTTAATTTCTTCACTAATTTCCTCTGTGACCAACTGATTGCTCAAGAGTGTATTAGTTAATTTCCATGTGTTTATGGGGGTTTTGCAACTATTTTTATCATTAATTTCCAGTTTCATGGCACTATGATCTGATAACATGCATGGGATAATTTCAATTCTTTTGCATTTACTTAAATATGTTCTGTGGATTAGTATATGGTCTGTTTTGGAGAATGTCCCATGTACTGCTGAGAAGAATGTATGTTCTTATGTTGTTGGATAGAACACTCTGTATATGTCTATCAAATCCATTTGTTCACTGGTGTGATTCAGTTCTTTTATTTCTTTGCTGATTTTCTGTCTAGTTGATCTATCCCTTTGTGCCAATGGTGTGTTAAGGTCTCCTGTTATAATTGTGTTATTGCCTATTTGATTTTTCGTTTCTGTTAATACTTGCTTTGTATAATTGTGTGCTCTGGAATTTGGTGCATATATATTTAACATTATTATCTCTCCATCTTGCAGTTTCCCGCTAACTAGTATGTAGTGACTGTCTTTATCTCTTCGGACCATTCTTGGTTTGAAGTTCACATGGTCTGCAAACAGAACAGCTACCCCTGCTTTTTTTTTTTTTTTTTTTGAGTTCCTATTACATGGAGTATTGATTTTCATCCTTTGACTTTCAGTCTATGAGTTTCCTTTTGGGTTAGATGGGTTTCTTGTAGAAGGCATATAGTTGGACACTGTTTCTTGATCCATTCTGTCAGTCTGTTTCTTTTAATTGGTGAATTGAGGCCATTTACATTGATGGTTATAACTGTCATATATTGGTGTATTGTTGACATGTTATCTTTCTGATGTATCTTAACTTTCCATTCTGTTTATTTGTCTGTCTTGCTTAGTGGTTTTTTCCTGTGTGTATCTAGAATGTCTTTCAGTATTCTTTGTAGGTTTGGTTTGGTGATCATGAAGTTCTTCAGCTGTTCTTTGCCATGGATGTATCTTACTTCTCCATCCATTTTGAAGGACAGTTTTGCAGGGTACATCAGTCTGGGTTGGAAGTCGTTTTCTTTAAGGATATGAAAAACTTCACTCCATGCTCTTGACTTCATTGTTTGTGTTCAGAAGTCTGCTGTGATTCTGATAGATTTTCCTTTATAGATGATCTGACTTTTCTCTCTAACAGCTTTTAATATTCTGTTCTTCTGTTGGATTTCTGGGAAGATGATTATTATATGTCTGGGTATAGTTTTGTTTTGGTTATGGCTATTTGGAGTTCTGTATGCCTCACTAATCTGTATGTCAGTTTCCATACTCATGTTTGGGAAGTTTTCAGCTATTACTTCTGTCAATAGCCTCTTGATATCATTTGTCTTGTCCCCTTCTTTTTCATTTATCCCTATTAATCTTATGTTGTTTTTCTTTGCATCACCTTGCAGCTGTTGAATTGTTATTTCCTGATTTCTTGTTATTGTTAGAAGATCTTTCCTTTCCTGTTCACTAGCTGCAATCTTATCTTCAAGGTCTGAGATTCTATCTTCACTTTCTTTAAGATGGTTTTTGCAACTTTCATTAGAGTTTTTGATTTCCTGTATATCTCTTTGAATCTGCTTCATGCATTCTGTTCATCTCTTAAACTGTTCATTCATGGATTCTATCATTTTGCTTTGTTCCTCTAATTTTTTAGCTGTGTCTTTGTTGGATGCATTCAGTATTTCGTTCACTACTTTTATCATTTCTTCTTTTACCTGGAAGAATATTTCCAATTTGAGTTCCCTTGTAGCTTCCTATGTTTGTTTCTTTATTTCAGTTGATATCATTTCACACATTTCAGGTGTATGTGTAGTAATTTCTTCTATGTACCTGGCTCCTAGGTTTTCTTGGGATGGGCTGGGGGTTTGAGATTGCATTTTGCTCTTTCATTTTTTCATTTTCCTATATTTCCATGTTTCCAGCGATTTTCCAAAGCTTTCCCTTGCGGCACCCATTTGGCTCCCCCTTCAGTGGGCCTGGCTCTCCTGGTTGAATGAAGGTCACTGGGCACAGTCCACTCAAGCCCGTGGAACCTCTGGAGCCTAATTCAGTGTCCCAAGAGGGCTGGTCAGCACCAAGCTCCCTGGATTGATGGTCCTAAACTTTTCCAGGCCTGCCCCAACAAGCTGCAACTCATCTTGTGGCATAGTGCCAGCTTGGCTCCCCCTTCAGCAGGCCTGGCTCCCCTGTTTGAAAGAAAGTCACTGGGCACAGTCCACTCAAGCCCGCGGAACCTCTGGAGCCTCTCCTTTGGTGTTATTAATTGTAGGAAAAGTTCAAAAGTGTGTTTCATTGAATAGAAACCCTAGTTATTTGTGCTTCATACAGTCTATTATCATTAATTGAGTGTACTATAATGCTATACAATAATGAGACTGCAAGCCATGATTTCATTATTTCATAGTCTCTTATAAACACAAAGATCAGAAATACAGTTTGGTCATGTTGAGATTTTGTATAGCTTTATTCAGGGCAAGTGACCTGAATTTGCATGTTACCTATTGCATTCTTCTAATATTTCTGTGATTTTGGTGTTTTATTTATAAAACCATCAAAAATCAGTAAAATGGCATCCTCTCATTTCTTATTCCATTATTAATTAATTTATTATGATTGTACAGTATACTTAATTCCT
Source organism: Hydrochoerus hydrochaeris (assembly GCA_004027455.1). NCBI lineage: Eukaryota > Metazoa > Chordata > Mammalia > Rodentia > Hydrochaeridae > Hydrochoerus > Hydrochoerus hydrochaeris. The sequence goes on along the minus strand of PVLA01017868.1, from coordinate 3,174 downwards.
AATTGGAAAACAAGACATAGAAACTGTGAAGAGAATGGATGACCAGGGGCACACACTCTTCTTTAAGAACTCAGTGCAGGAGTATGATTCCTCCTCTTGGGATTGAGGAAATGGTTTGACTGTAAAATTCCCATTAGCCAAAAATAGTCCAGATTTCCTGCAGGATTCATGGTAGACACAGACTTAAAGAGTAATAAGAGCTTGTTTCAAATGAACTCTTAAGGGCACAGTTGAAACTTATGAATGGCTGGCCAGATTTTATGTTTACCTTTCCAACTCTACTTCTAGATACTTTCAGATGGGAAAGCTCATCTTTGAAAATATTCTTTGGTGACATTGTCTAAAAAGTGTTACCTTAAAAGAAAATTGTATCAGGCTGATGCAATTTGGGTTTTACTGATCAAGTCCAGGAGGTGAGCAGGCCCTATCAGGAGGCCAGGAATCAGCAGGAGAGAATGGCAGACCTATATACCCTCTTTCCTTTGTATGAACTGGCTTGGGACATCCCACATTTTGTTTAAGTAAATGTTTCTTAAAAATACAAACACAATGCACGAATAAGCCAGTAGTTTGGAGGATCAAATGGACTTGAGAAAGAAAAGGCACTCAAATGAAAACCAACTTACCTAATTATTCCAAGAAAGCTTTGCTTTTCTGGGGATAAAATTACTTGGGCCCATGTAACCAACAGAGGAAAGGAGATCCAAAGAATGGCATCTTCTCTGTGTTCTATTTCTGTCGTTGCAGGAGTAGCTGTTTATTGGTGCTTATTATTTAGTACCAATAAAATTAAACATCTAACAGGTACTGTAAAGGGAGTAGAAATTTACATTGTGTGTGGAGAAAGACCACAGAAGTACACCCTAGCCAGGGACATTTCAAGGGTGCTTTCCAGAGGCATGACCTTGAACTGGGTGTTCAGGGTGACATAGAATATAAGTCCAAGAGAGTTTGCTTCACTGGGATGGTTGATGGCTGTAGCAGTCAGCTTTCGATTACTCGACCTCAGTACCCAACACCCACAATTCAAAAGGGCAAAGGTTCAACTTCACTTACAGTTTTAGGGGATTCAGTCTATGATTTCCTTGGTTCAAGGCAGGTACATCCTGATGAAAGAGAAGCAGAGCAGGAAACAGTACCAGAAAGGAAGGGGTGAGGGAACATATATTAGTACCTATGGCCATGCCTCCTCAATCCACCCAGACACATCTAATAGTGTGCTTCTTCAGTTCCCCACATGGATTTTAAAGTCAGTCAAGTTGACACAAATTCAATTGTCACAGTAGCCCTACTAAGGAAGCCAGTTAGTCTTGATTAGGGAATTAGCCATGTGGTTAGAGGTGTCCAGGTTCACTGTGAAACCAAGGAACTACATTGGAGCCCTAGGTATGAGCGTGAGGCCTCATATTGCAGGGTGGGGCCACACTGTAAGAGTTTTAGGTGCAGGTGTTGAATTACTGGTAACCGTAAGGTTTAGTTCTCTGCTCTTACACTCATTTTAACCTGAAAAATGAGACACTTTAGACTAAAAGGGTGAAACTAGTTGTAGCTAAAGCTTATTAGAAAGTCAGTGCCTTTTTTGTAATCTTGATGATATTTAAGTTATTTTAATAACAGAATGATGAACATGTGTGGTATTCTTTCTCCCTTGGGATAATGTAGTTTCATTTTGGTCTTTCATTTTCACTGAAAAAGGTTTCAACTAATAGGAAAAATGAGTTTTATTGCTTAATTGTGATTATAATTAATTATTGTCCCTCCCATCTCCACTGCCACATGATTTTCTGAGTAGACTGGTGGACTAGGCAGAGCTGCTCTGCAAGTCTGCATGCTATAATGGTACCATGAGTTCTTCCTCTCATAAAAGAGCAAATTCATGGAGAAAGTGTCACTAGTCCAGGTTATTTATCTGTTATGTTAGATGTCATGAGAACCACTGGTCTCCACAGGATGCTTTAGATCAGTGCATCCTGACCTTGATATTCTGGGCGAGTTCACTCATAGTACCATTATAGCATGCTGTGACTTAACTTTACTGGTTACTGTGACTTAACTTTACTGATTGCTGTGTGTTTACTTGACTGTTCTTCCCCTACCTCCTGCTCTTACTCTTGCATTTAGTTACTGGGTTTGCTGTGATGTAACTTTATAAGGGCAGTGTTAGCTGCACTCCTAAGCCAATGAGTCATACATGCAAAGTCATATGACCAGTTTACACCTGTGTGAAAGCATGTGGGTTTCACATGGAACATTTGGAATAGCCACATTAGATTTTCTGTGTAAAATTTTTCATCTGGAAATGAAGGAAACAAGCTATAGTATAAACTTGTAAACTTTCCCTAGTTCTAAATATCACAGCTTTAACAGTTTTTATTGTTTTGTCTGTTCCCCCTTTCTAATGGCAAATCCTCCAGAGTCCTCAGTGGTACATGGACCATGATGCAGATCTATAACAAGATAAGTGCAGAAAACAAACATTAGAAACTTTTAACCTAATTCAATATGATGTTCTATATCTATTGCATATGACAAGGTAAAGGTGAGCATATATTCTGTGTTAGACTTAAATTCAACTTTTAGGAAGTCATTTTTATAATTCTAAAAAGCATTGATTTGCATTGGATTGGAAAAAGGAAAACAAACATATCTTTCACTGGAGGTAGTCTAAGAAGCTCTTTCTGTGTGTAGGATGGAAAAATTTCCCTGCCTCTTTCTACTCTGGCCAACAGAAATATTATATTTTGCCTCCATAGCTTAATTAAGAAGGTGGCAAGATATTGCTTGTTTACTCTTTTAACAGCATGAAGTGGGTGGTAAATATAACTTATTATAAGGAAATTTGCCTTACAGAAAATAAGAGGCCATTTATTTCTGGAGTACATACACATAGCTTGAATTAATGTCTTGCACCAGTGTAACTTATTTGTCTCAGAGCATGAATACAAAGAGCAGTGAAAATATGCTATCTTTAATCATCTTATTCCCTCAAATTTTCCACCCATGAAATCTCCTGTGATGCCTAGGGTACTGATGCTGCAGACATCAGTGAGTCTGGCAAAGAAAGCAAAAGTGTGTTACATTTGTTAAAGAGATTTCCACATGTGTTTTCAAGCCTATTCAGGCATTCAATTCATCCATCATTTGGAAAATCCAGTCTCTGAACTAGATGTGGGG
>PVLA01017867.1:0-16049 GCA_004027455.1 Hydrochoerus hydrochaeris | reverse complement strand
GAGAGAGAGAGAGAGAGAGAGAGAGAGAGAGAGAGAGAGAGAGAGAGAGAGAACCAGGATTTTAAAACAGTGGCAAAGAGGCCTCAGTGAATGAGGCAGGCAATAGAATGAAGGAGACAAATAGACAAACAAAGGCAGAAAAATAGCATAGCAGAAATGAGGCAGAGAAGGTTGGCTATAATCTCTAACATAGATGGCCTTGATACACTAAAAAAAAAAAAAAAAAGAAAAAAGACAGGCAAAGTAGATCAGGAAGTAGCGTCCATGGGATGCTCTATATGGGAACTATAATCAACCTGAGAGAGGGTTTAGGGATCGAAAATCAAATATGAGAAAACAATGCTTATGTGACAGGGAGCCAGAGAGAAATAGGAGCAACTTGACCACCACCTGCAGATAGGTTGGAAAGACAGGATACTTATGTGCAGTAGAGAACTACTCAGCTATAACTAAGGAAAACCTTGAGGCTTTTGTAGGTAAAGGAATACAATTTGAGATCGAGTTCAGGAGTGACAAGGTTTGGAATCACTTAGGTAAAAAGCAGGTTCCCCCCTAATCTAAAAACTGAGGAAGTTGGTGGGACCCAAAATGCACAGCACTCTGTAGGAGTGAAAGGAGAGGAATAGCCTAAAAAAAGGAGGCAGAGGATATTGTTAATAGTGTAACAGGATTTAAAATCCACATTACTTATACTCTGCTTAGATGGATTATATTCTGTTCCAGTTTGTCTACTTATACTAGATTTGAGGGCACAGACAGTTATCCCGAAAATAGCAGGATATAGTATGGTAATCATCCTTAATTTCCTATTAAATTAATCTAAAGCTCTGTATAACTTACACTGTTTTACCATGACTGATCTTAATCAAATCTGGTTTGTTAGATTGCTGTTTTGTACTGATAGATTTTATTCAAAGCCGTTATGATTGATAGTATCAAGTCTGAGAGTACAGGCAACTACATTGAAGATGACAAGATTCATTAGAATATCCACTCTGGTTTGATTATTACCTGCCTTTGAAGTTTTATACTGTCTACAATGTTTTATTTTTGCTAATATTGTTATGTACTGCTATATTCAATTATACTGCTATATTCAATTATGCTTGATGATATAGACAATTCTATTGAAGATAATAAGAGACAACACAGTAATCATTGTAGATCACCTTGTACTGTGGTTTTATATGACTTTTTGATTTCATGTTTTTATAGGAATTTGTTTTGTTTTGTGTTGCTATGTTTTGTTTTTCCCTCTAATACAGAAAGGATAGAAATACATGTAGAGACTCATGCATTCATAGCTGTTTACAGTCTCACTGTTTGAATATATACTTTGTATGACTTAATTTTGTAATTTGAACAACTATTTCTAAGTAGATAATATGTAATTTATCAACTAGTGATTTCTTACTGTTTATCTTTTTTTTTTGAAATTCTGTATTTCTACCCTTTTCATTTTTTTCTCCTTAAATAAATAAATAAATAAATTTTTTAAAAGAAGAAAAAAAAAAGAATGAGGTTTAGGAGAAATATTTGGAGTTCAGTTTTGGACATGTTTTATTAAAACATCCACCAATCTGATCAAACCATACAATACTTAATTACTTACTAAATCTTAAAAGAGAATAAGTAGATGGCAAATTATACTATCCCATTAGAGCAATAAAAGCCGCAGACTTAACAAAGAACAGATTTTAATAGGTTAGTTAAATAGGTAATTATCAACAAGCAACTTCAGTACAAAGTTACGCACCAGATCACTCTACTTTTATTTAGTGAATGTGTATCTTTCTTCCTCTGCTGCCCACAGAAACCATATGGAGTAAGGGACACGTGGGGGTATGGGAATGAGTATTAAGTAAGCCACCTGTAGTGTTATAAAACCAAAGGAATTTCATGTACAAAACAGCATATTTGATCATATTTAAATGCAACACTAGGATTTTCTTCCATTGCAAACCCTCAGAGAACATATGCGATAAGACCACCATAAAATATAAGTTTCTGGTTAAAAATAATGGGGCATTTTATAATTTCCTTTGCTTTGGAATCCACCATAAATAACAAAATGAATGAAAAAGTCAAATCACTATTTCTTTAGGATACAAAACAGTTATGACCCCAAACCACAAAACCTAATGAATATTGCCAAATTCCATGAAATTTTCACCAAAATTGGGAAGGACTCTGAGAGTTGCAATAAACTTCTTCAGACCTCGGGCTTGGAACAAGTTTTCACAAAAGTAAGCATAATATAACATCATTATGGAAAACTTTGTGACAGTGTTAGCAGAGGCCTCAAATTATCAGGTCCCCCAGTATTTCCAAAGTGAGATACTAGTGCCCAGTGCAGAATTTGCAAAAGATAGGAGCAGAAAACTGAATTTGCTTCCATATACCCAACACCACCCTAGGAGTGTTAAACAGATTGAGATTCAAGTGAGGGAAAGATTGTTTCTGGAGCAGTTTCCACTGGTAATACTCTTCCTTGCCTTCACCTGTATAATCACATTTTCATCCTCACTCTGCCATGGTGGAGAAGAACTTACTTCTCTCATCTTAAGCCAAGTGAGATGTACTCTGCTGATCAGTGAAACAACCTGGATGTGTCCCCAGGAGATAGGAGGTTACACATGCATCTGCTCCACTATCATGTCAGGGTTAAAGGTAAGAGATTATGCAGCAAGGACAGGTAGCCACTTTGGAAACAGCCTTCAGTTTGTCAAGTAAAGAATGCAGAGATTTGAGCCAAATTATTTGTTTAACAGGAATTTCAGACACCATCTTTTTCTTTTTTAAAAAATATAGCTCAAAGAAGAGTTATAAGAACTCAGGGAAGAGATAATGAAACAACAGATGAAATGTGAGCTGGCAGAACTCAGGAAAGAAATAGAAGAGAAAAAGAAAGAACTTTATAGTCCTGAAAACCATAAAAGAAACAACTAGCAGAATAAATGTGCTTGAAAACAGTAACATATTTGGAAAACAAGAGAAAGTCACATGATATTGAAAAATAGAGAAAGGGATTAGAAATAAGATTGTAGGTATTAAAGAGCAAAAAGTTCCAATATTATCTAATAGATGCCTCTCAAAATAAAAACACGACAGTATATAAATTCAAAATATTGTTGCAAAATATTCTTAAAAAGTCTGGAATCTGAAAACGGTGAAATTAAATAACAAAGGATCTCATGGAATCTCTGTGGAAAATTAAATTATTTACAACATTTTAAAAACTCAGATATCTTTAAATTATATTTAATGCCCAAAGATATGTACAAAACTTTGTTACTAATTTTTGAAGTGGCCATGCCCAGCAAACTCCAAGCAGCTGGCAGGGGCCTTAATTCAGTCCTGGACCCTGAGCATGCGCAAGTTGAATCCCAGCACACAGGGAAGCCTTGGAATGTCACTCCCAGGTGGTAATACCACACCCCGTGTCTGAAATCACCTGAGGATGCATGGGAGTCCCTGAGGGCCTAACTGGCCCATGCCCAGTGAACTCCAAGCAGCTAGCAGATGCCTGCAGTCTGCCCCAGGAGACAAAAGTGGGCCAGGTGATTCCCAGCACACAGGGGAAGCTTTGAAACATTGCTTGAAACCCAGAAATATAGGAAAATGACAAAACAAAAGAGCACAATGCAATCTCCACCTTCCAGCGCAACCCAAGCAAGCCTAGGAGACATGGAAATGGAAGAAAATATAAGCCATACACCTGAAATTCCTGAAATGATAACAACTGAAGCAAAGAAACAACTCCAGGAAGCTATAAAAGAACTCATATCAGAAATAGTATCCCACATAAAAGAAGAAATGATAAATATAATAAAATAAATACTGAACACACCTAAAGAAGACATAGTTAAGAGAAAAAACTGTAAGCAATACAAAAGTCCCGGAGACCTCCACCACCCACCTGTCTGAAGGGAGCCAAAAACATGACAAGACAGAGAAACAGCAAAAGGTCCCCAACCGCGGAACCAGGGAAAGTGAGTCCAGCAGAGGTAAATGCAGAGGAGGTTGAGGGCAGCAAACCTGTAATGTCAGAGACATCCTCATCAAAAATAAAGAAATCCTTCGGTGACCTCATTGACGAATTTAAATCTGACATTCTAACTCAGGTGAAGCAAGATATAAGAAGACTAATAAAAGAAGTCCTGGGTAATCCTCAAGTAGGCACAAATGAAAGAATAGAGGAACCCAGAGAAAGGAGAGCAGCCTTTGATGAAGAATATAAACAAAACCTAGAATACATGAAACAGATCCAAAGAGACTATCAGGAAATTAGAAACTCCATTGAAAGCTGGCAAAACCTTTTAACAGAAACTAAAGACAAACTTTCAAAACTTGAAGATAGATTTGCAACATATGATCATGAAAGGAAGGATCTCTTAAAAATAACAAGGAACCAGGAAGCAATGATACAAAGGCTAGAAGGTGATAAGAGGATTTATAACCTAAGAATAAAATATGTGAATGAAGATGCAGCAACAAATACAAATGAAATAAAAAATCTATTCACAGAAATAATTAAGGAAAACTTCCCAAACATAGGAAACGGAAGTGATGTTCAGATATATGAGGCATACAGAACTCCAGCCAGCTACAACCAAAACAGAACTACACCCAGATATATAGCAATCAGGATCCCAGAAATCCATCACAAGAACAGAACATTAAAAGTGGTCAGAGAAAAGAAACAGATTACCTACAAAGGAAAACTCATCAAAATCACAGTGAACTTCTCAATGCAAACCACCAAATCAAGAAGAGTTTGGAGTGAAATATTCCAAGCTCTGAAAGAAAATAATCTCCAACCCAGAATGACGTACCCTGCAAAACTGTCTCTCAAAATTAATGGAGAGGCAGGATATTTCCATGACAAAGAGGAACTGGGGGAGTGTGTGACCACCAATCCAATACTGCAAAGAATACTGAAGGACATTCTAGAGAGAGAGAAGAAAATCACCAGGGTTCCAGGAATAATGGCAGAAAGGCCTCAAAGAAAGGGGCAGACAGTGGAATGAAGGAGAAAAATAAACAATAATGACAGAAAAATAGCATAGCAGAGATAAGGGAAAGAAGATTGGCTATCTTGCTGTTTGTCTTGACTGATTTTATCTGAATCTGGTATGCTTGATTGTATCAAGTCTGAGAGTAGAGGCAACTACTCTGAAGATGACAAGATTCAATAGGATACCCATTCTGGTTTGATTATTTACTGCCTTTGAGGTCCTATAATGTCTCCAATGTTTGGTTTTTATTAATAGTGCTATATATTGCTATGTTTAATTATACTATGTCTGATGATATAGACAATTTTGTTGAAAATAACAAGAGACATCATAGTAGCCACTGTAGGTCACCTACTGTTGTGGTTTTATATGTCCTTTTCATTCACGTTTCTCTAGGAATTTGTATTGTTGACTTGTTTTGATTTGTTTCTCCCTCTAATACAGAAAGGCTAGGTATATGTGTAGAGACTTATACATGTGTAGAACTTCTAAGTAGTTTATGAGAATGGATTATAGTTATTGTAAAGAAAAAAAAAGAGGAAAACAAAGTATTTTAAAGGATATAACTGCATGTATGCTTGAGTGTGTGGGATTGATAACCATGGTGCTAAAGTTTTTGTTGGATGGATGAACAAAACTGATTGCAGTCTCACTGTTTGGATGTTCACTTTGTAGGCTTTACTTTTGTAACTTGAACAACTACTTCTAAGAGGAAAATACGTAATTATCATCTAGTGATTTCTTACCAGCTACTATTTTTGTTTTTGAGATTTTGTATTATTTCTACCCTTTTTGTGTTTCAAATTTTTTTCTTTAAATAAAAATATATATATATATTTCTGATATATAGAGATTAATATTATTTTTTACATCTAGATCTCTAACTGATCTTAAATCATTTATTGGAAAGAATATTATTTCCCCCAACATACAACACAGTCATCTTTGTCATAAATCAAGTGACTAGATGCATATCTGTAAGTTTCTGTGTTTTGTAGCCCATTTCATTGGTCTGTTTGTCTACCCATGTGAAATTATTACAGTGCATACCATTACTTATAATCTGTCTTGATATCAAATAGGAAAAGTCTTTGACTCTATTCTTCCTCCAAAAAAAAAGAAGACATAGTTAAAAAATTAGAAGAACAATGCAAAAAGATGTAAACTCTGAATGAACAATGTAAGAAACAAACAGAATGCATGAAGCAGATTCAAAGAGATACAGGAAATCTAAAATTCCATCGCAAATTGGCAAAATTGCCTCAAAAAAGTGAAGATAGAATTTCAGACCTCTAATTTTTGAAGTGAAGTTCAAAAATTTTATACTCACCCAAGTTGTTATCTGAAGCAACTATAGAAGAAAAACCCAGATATCCTCATACACAGGAGAAACTGGGACTGTGAGACTTATTTGAAAGAAATGTTTGAGGACGATATTTTGCCAATCATAAATAAATCAAAATTTAAAAGAAAATCATAAATGAGAAGGATAGAGTAAAAGTCTTAATGTTCAACATAAAATCTATTTATCAAATTACACTTCAGAGAATTATGAGTTATGTAAAACTGAGAAACCTAGAGAAAAGGAGATAGATTGAAGATAAGAGGATTAATTTTCTTATAGTGGAAAGTTGACTGACACAGACCAGAATCAAAATGTGTTTCTAAATAGCCATTCACATCATGACTTTAACTTCATGTTGTTTTTCATTATTACTTCTTGAAGTTGGAGAAATGTATTAGAACTAACAGCATTCATAATGAAAAATATCTTCTACTATGCCGTATGATCTTATTTTAGAAAATTATTCTTAATCATCTTTCTGTATTATAAGTATATAGAGAAATAACAGATAATGTTCACTAGATTATTATTTCTGCGCAGTATTATTCAAAATAATCTTTTAACTTTCTTATTTTTTTTTAGTTTACTAACTAGTTATAATGAGCATGTATAACTTTTTATAAAGAACAATGGAAAAAATAGATTTATGATTTATTTAGAAGTTTAGGACCAAATATAATTTTAAATTTGATTTTTAAAAAACACAGTAACATTATGTTATAGAAAATCTGAGTTCTTCATTAATACCATAAAATCAAACATTAATATCACTATGAAGTATAAATATTCGCAAAAAGGGGAAAAGTATTCCTATGCCTTTTCTAGTGTTAGTTCATATCAGGTATTATCAAATAATAACTGACAATTTTCTGAAAACCAACAAAAATTCCATTTTCAGAGATTTTGATTATAAATTTTTGAATAAAGAAATATGGGCCATTATACTTCATTTGAATGTCTACTTAAAGTAAACAGATTCATGGCCTACCACCATCCCAGTGGGTCTGTAGTTCCTGTCTAGAGACACACCCAGTTGCTATAATTCTTTATCCTCTACATGCGTTCTGAGGTACACATCCTCTATCTGTGTTATGCTATGTAAATCTTACTTCACCCTCACTTTTATCCTTCTTTTTCCAGGATTTTCTCAACACAGGACACTGGAATCATACAGTAGAAAAAACACTAGGCTGAGAATTGTTTTGGCTTTGTTATCTAATAAATGTGTGAGTTCAGGCAAGTCAGTTTCTTCAATGACTGTTTCCATACAACAGAAATATTTGCAGTACATTTTAAATCTAATTATAATTAGATAGAAATCACATTTTATATATAATTATTCAGAACTTGATCTTGAATGGAAAAAAGAAGGGAGTAATTTGTTAAACAAGAAGAGAAGTAAGTGGAGTAGAAGGCAGTGGCAAGGTATCTGGGCTTAAGGGCTAGTTACCTAGGAGGCTCAGATCTATTTTAGCATCAGTATGCATGCTTTGTTAGCATCCTAATCAAAAGAAAATTTTTCTTCTTTCAAAAAATGCCTGTCAGATACTTTTATTTTCACCATTGCTTTGATGTCAGAATACCCTAGGCTAATCTAACAATACACTCCATTTCCCCATATTGAATAATGAGATACAAGGGTCAAACACAATCAGGATTTAACCTGACATTTTATGAGGTTCAGTTGACACCTAGACTGAATCCTTTAGAACTATAAATGTACTCAGAACCTAGTAAAGAAAAACAAATATCACAGAAATCTTGACATCTTAATTTCTATGAATCATTCAAATATGGTTAGAAATAATGAAAACATACCTCTCCCTGCTAAAATTTCTACCTAAATGGCATGTAAACATATTCATCAGACACGAATTTGGGTGAAACTGCCCCATTCTGAATAGTTTGTGGCTATGAAAGCAATGAGGCTGTGCTGAAAGAGCATTTAAAGTCATAAAAAAAATTGGATTACTAAAGTTCCATCAGCAGAAGCTCTGAAAAGATAGTATGGAGAAAATTCCCAAGTGAACAAGATTTTGGCCTATTAATAAGCTACAACAGAAGTCAGGCAGTGCTGTTGCTGACTGACATGGAAAAACCTTTAAAACCACATGGCTCATTGGCAGTTACTGCTGACACATGAAAATTCTGCCATGGATGCCTGGTGAGGTTGCATCCAACTGGAACTGCATGTAGAAAAGAAGATAGGATTTGATGTGGCCCCATAGCTTTCATGCATCAAAAAACATGGAAATAGCAACCAATGGCTTGTTTACTCTGATTGATATTTAAATTACAGAGATAGGCCTACAACCTTAAAGTTTCTTAAGTACAGTGAATAATGGATTAGTACCAAGAAAATTTGTGTTTCTGGGCCTGTGCTCAAACCAGTAGATCTTCTATTTCTCAGACTACAAAACATGATGACTTCTGTGATGTTAGAGGCTGTGAGATCATGGGTTTGAGAGATTAGACTTGGGAACTTTACTATCCAGCAAACCATGTGTCTTAGTAACTTTTCTCATTACTGAGACAAAACATTTAACACCCAGAGTTAAAGGAAAAAAGGTTTATTTCTGCTTATAGTTTTTAGAGGTTTCAGTTCTTAGTTGGCTGGCTCCAAGGCAGAGTGGCATGGCAGAGAGTTATGGTGGAGGAGAAGCAGTCCATTGCAAGCAGGCAGGACATAGCAAAGCAACTAGCAGCAGAAACAGCATCAAAGTAGTAGAGCAGCTTCTTTCTCTGACCCTTAATATTCCATACAAGCTACCTGCTTTTGGGGTAGTTCTATCCACACTGAGGGTGGGGCACCTGAATCCCAGCATCACATGCTTAATCCTGCCTAATCCAGAAACCTTCAAAACTCCCCACCTATGGCCACATGAAACTCTGGGGTGGGGTATGTAGACACAAGCCATAATGCCATGTGTTGACTTGAACTCTATCTTTTCAGAAACTTAGTTGAGTTCAACTCAAGACTATGCATCTATAATAAAAGCACATGTAGAGGGAGGGAGGGAGAGAGAGAAAAAGAGAAAGAGAGGCAGCAGATTGCAAGTTTTATTTTTAAGCAGACCAATTTCATATTTCTTAGATACACCGTGTCATGTCAGCACTTTGCTCAGTTTGCAGAGTGATTATCCCCATACTGATGGCAACATGAAAGTTGGTTCTCATTTTTTACTTAACAACGTGAAGAGTCTGTTTCTACCTTTGTAAAATTAAATTCTAGTCTCTGAATATACCCCAGGAATGCTGTGATGTTTAGATGAAAGTCTCAATAAGACTATTACCTCCAAACCTACCCTAGCATTCTCAATATGTCCCATAGGAGATAAGCCCCTGAAGCAGATAGTAGGTGTTTTGCAAAAGTAAAATAAAGAAGTAAAATTGCCAGCTCAAATTAAATTGAGGAAATTTTAGAACAAGCCAGGTATCTTTGCTGAAGGCCTTTCCAGAGACTGTAAGTCCCTAAAGAGCAATCAGAGTTTCCAAGGGAGTCATATGCAATATAGTGCTATCCAATGAACCTCACCTTGGAATAATTTTTCAGTAAGCATCTCAGGGGATATTTTCTGGGGCACACTGAACCTTAAAATTCAAGTCACATTACAGTGGGTGTAAATGAACAGGCAGCCAGGGCAAATCCTTAATAGAATTAACCAGAAAGCATAGCGACATTCGTTTCCTCTCAGAGGGGAACCTATTTTTCAGTTTGGAGCTATAATCGTAAAAATATTTTTCATGCTGGAAAGGAGGTAAAAACCTTATCACTTCATCACATTTGAGACAGGACACATGGATCAGAAGGCTGATCACATAGCTGCTCAGGGTAAGCAGCAGTGTGTGACATCCCTGGGTTGATTGATAAGTGACTACAGATACTTCTAGACTTTTACAATGGATTTGTGACCTGTTAAAATGATCAGAAGTTGGAAATACTGTAGTTGAAAATTCATTTAAAATACCTAAGATTCTGAACACCATAGCTAAGCAGCACAGCCTACTGCAGTATGTTTCCCCTCCTAATCGCAGGGCCAGCTGGAACCTGTAGCTTGCTGCCGTGGCCCAGCAGCACAAGAAAGAATCCTACTGCATGTTGCTTGCTCAGTCGTAGTTCAGATTTGAAATTTGAACTACGACTGGTTACAATCACTTTTGCACTGTTATCAGGTCAAAAAATTGTAAGCTGAATCACTGAAAGTTGGGAACTCTCTTTAGTAAAAGCTGCTTATACACCATGTTAGAATATGTAGATCCCCTCATGTGTGCAACTCTGAAGAAAATTCTGATTTAGCTATGCTATTAGAAAAATTTTATGTGACTAAATCAGCCTTGAAAAACAAGGAGTTACTAGAACATATTGATTCCATAAGAGAAAACCAACAAAATTTAAGAAAAGAAAAATCCCTTGAACATACAGATTCCAATTTCTAGGATGAAAAACTGAGGAATAATATTAGAGCACTGTCATACCTGTTTTGTGGTATGTATTAAGTTAACTATATACTAGAGTACATAAAACATACATTTTATAGGATAAATTCTCTATTTAATAGTTATCTTTTAGCAGGGTTTTCAGAAAGTTGCAGTCCCTCCAAATGTTACCGTAGACAAATATTTGGATAAGATGGTGCCACAGGCAGGCATACAGACTGCAGGGGAGGGCGGCCTCGCTTTAAGGAATTTAGTGCTTACTGGGAGGGCCTCCACTAAGAAGGGTATTGCTAGTGTTGTTTACTTGTACAAACCAAAGGTCAAATCTAAATTTATTAGCATGGGAACATTAAGAAAGAAGAAAAGGAAACAAAAGAAAAGAAAGGAGAAAGGTTTGTTGGGACAGAACGAGGAATGCTTGCCTGGATTAGGCTAGCTAGTTGCTAAGGATTACTTTAACATATTATTTTCACTCCCAGATTCACATTAGAATCTGAAAAGTTGATATTCCTAATTCAAAGTAACATCACAAAAAAGTTTTAGAGAAGTTCTGAAGACCTATTTATTGAGTATAGAAATATAATAGTAACAATTACCATTAGGAAATGCCTAAATATGGCATATCCAGTGTTTAAACCAGCATCTAAAACTATGTCTATTCATCCCCAAAGCTTCCCATTCACCACACTGACTTAAGGAGTACTACTCCAAGAACATTTTGAACCTATAGCAAAGTTATGCGAATACTTGTCAAAACTTGTAACAAATAAAACGAGAGCCCCAAAACTGAATTACGCTCATGAAAGTATGGACCCTACAGTTTAGAGAGTACAAAAGTCTTCATTTTATTTCTTTTTAGCAAATACAAAGTGTAAGATTACTGAAAACTAATTTAGTGGTAAAATTATGTAGTTTCTAGATGTAGAATCTGATTCTTTGGGATTTTTCCTAAGGGAAAATATAAGCAAGAATATAATAACTAATGGATGTAAATTACATAAAGCCTAAAAAAGAAAATCGAGAATTTCCCATCTCCAAAACAATTTAGTAGTAGTCACATCTGATTTGAAAAAAAATGTTTTTTTCTAGTGTAAATGTCAAATTAGATAAAGAAACTAAGAGAAAAAAGTTAATGTAGGGACAATGCTTATCAATACTCAAAAATTAGTACTTATTTTATTTAACATTTTTATAAATTTTTCACATGAGGAGTATAGCAAAATACAACCATCAACCAAAATAATAATTAGACGCTACCTTGTGGCTAAAAATTACATCCACAAAGATGAACTGAAGTCTTATGAAGATTTCACAAAACTAGGTCCATGGAAGAAAAGGCACTATGTGAGCTGTAATCAAGGTAGCAAAGAGTCTAGAAGTCCCTGTCCACTGCTTCCTGGGACAATGGTCTGCCTTAGACCTTATCTTAGACTCACAAAGTGGACAACATCACCAGAGCAAGCAATGGAAGTAATAGAGTAAGAAATCCTTTGCTTTCCTTCAGCAGAACCCAAACCAGAAAACCTAGAAATGACCCCTATCAGTGAGGAGGAGGAGGAAAAAGGAAATGAGAAAGAAATAATCATGCCTGCCTGCCATGGGATTAGAGAAGGGAAAATAAACCTCAACATGGATGAAAATTTATGGTTGTGATGTCAGACTACTCCAAGTATTTAAATACCTGACAGTGACAAAAACCGTGGAGTCCAAATTCTGAACCTTGATCAAGGAAGAACAGTTTAAAGGTCCAGTAGTGAGAAAGGTAAAAATTGTTGCTTTGTTTACATTTTATTGGGCCCAATCTGTTGAATAAAAGAACAGTAAGTACCGGTGTCCCTGTGACATCACTTCATGGCTCTCTGGGCTTTTCCTTCATTGAGGATAATTGCTCTTATCACAGTTTGAAATTAAATCTTCATATTATTACCTAATTTATGTTTTCCCCAATTTAACAGGTAGCATGAGACCACAGATCCTGTCCAATTCTTTTTGGCTGATGTGTTCTTTTTTATTATTATTATTATTTTATTTAATGAGAAAAAAAACAAAGGTAGAAATATTACAGAATTTCCAAAAAAAGGATAAACAGTAAGAGATCACTGGTTGATAAATTACATATTGTGCTTTCAGAAATAGTTGTTCAAGTTACAAGATTAGAGCATACAAAGTAGACATTCAAAGCAGTGAGACTGCAAACAGATCTGTTCAACAATCCAACAAGAACTTACAAGTATGGTTATCAATCCTACACACTTAAATGTTCATGCAGTTATATCTTTTATAGCACTTCCTATTTCCTCCCTTTTTTACAATGGCAATTATGCATTTTTAAAAAAATGTATTTAAAGAGAAAAAAATGCAAAAGAAAAAAGGGTAGCAACAATACAGAATTCTAAAAGAAAAAAGAAAAAAAGAGAAACAACACTAAGAAGTCACTAGTTGATAAATTCCATATTATCATTTTGAATGTCGTTGTTCAAGTGAGAAAATTAGAGGATATGTAGTAGACTTTCACACAATGAGACTGCAAACAGTTCTGCTCAAAGTTCAAACAAAGATTCAGCAATACGGTCATCTGTTTTACACACTCAAACATACATGCAGTTATATTCCTTAGAGCGCTTTCTTTTCCTCTCTTCTTCACAATTTTGAATTTCAGCCCATGCAATAGTAACCAAAAAAAGCTTGCTACCAGCACATAGATAGACATGTAACCTAATGGAATCAAATATAAGATACGGAGACAACTCCCTTGAGCCTTCAGACATCTGGTTTTGAACAAAGGGCCAAAACATAGTTTGGGGTAAACATGATGTTTTAATAAATCGTGCTTGGAAAATGAGTTATCCAAGTGGAGAACATGTAAGATACATCCATGTATTTTAAACTGTACTAAAGTCAAATTAGAATGTTTCAAAGACCTACATAAAAGATAAGAGATTTTGAAACTTCTGGAAGACAACATAAGGGTGACACTGGAAGCCATAGATTCAGCCTGAGTTAAAATCCTTCCCTGTAGCAAAGAAAATACTTAACAGTGTGAGGAGATAACCCATAGAAAAGGGAAACCGTTTGCCAATCTTCTGACAGTGAACTCATATTTATTTATTTAGAGACAGGATCTCACTATGTGGTCCAGTCTGGCCTAGAGTTGCTTATGTAGTCCAGACTGACCTTGAACTCATGGTGACCTTCCTGCCTCAGCCTCCCAAGTACTGACATTACAGTTGTGCACCATCATACCTGGAATTGAGAACTAATATTCAGATATATAAAGAACTCAGAAAAATTAACCTCCAGAAACCCAAATAAAAAAAAAAAACCCAAAATGTACAAATGAACTAAATAGATATTTCTCAGAAGAACTACAAATGACCAATAAGTACCTACAAAAATTAGGTCAATTTTTTCTCTTTGAGGAACACAAACCAAAACAGCTTTAAAATTCCATTGTACTCCAGAAAGAATAGCTGTCATCAAGAACGAAAACACACAAACACCTTGAGGCTGTGGGAAAAAGTGTACACCTCTACACTGTTGATGAGAAGGTAAACTAGCACTACTAGTAATTCTAATGGAGATTCCTCAGAATCCAAACACAGAAGTTTCATTTGACTCAGCTGTAATTCCCTTGGTTTTTTGTTTGTTTGTTTGGGTTTTTTTTGGTACTTTTTTTTTTAATTTGAAAAGGAAAAAAAAACAGGAAAAAGGTAGAAATATTACAGAATTTCAAGAAAAGAAGATAAACAGTAAGAAATCACTAGTTGATAAATTACATATTGTTCTTTTAGAAATAGTTATTCAAGTTACAAAATTAAAGCACACAAAGTAGACACTCAAGCAGTGAGAGTGCAAACAGATCTGTTTAACAGTCCGAAAAGAACCTAGAAATATGGTTATCAATCCCACACACCTAAACATACATGCAGCTATATCTTTTATAGTACTTCCTATTTCCTCTTTTATTACAATAGCAATTATACATTTTAAAAATTTTATTTGAAGAGAAGAAAAAAGCAAAACACAAAACAAGGGTAGCAACAATACAGAATTCTAAAAGAAAAAAAGAAAAAGGAAAATGGGAAAAAGCCCTACTAAGAAATCAGTAATTTATAAATTACATACTGTCATCCTGGATGTAGTTGTTCAAGATACAAAGTTAAAGGGTACAGGGTAAATATTCAAACACTCAGACTACAAGCAATTCTGCTCAAAGATCCAACAAAGATTCAGCAATATGGTCATCTATTTTATACACTCAAACATACATGCAGTTATATCCCTTAGAGCACTTTTCCTCTCTTTCTTACAATAGCAATTACACATTTTGGTTTTATTACTCTTGTAGTTCTTACTTACTTTTTACACTAGAGACACAATAGGATATTTATAAATATGATTCTTATTTATTTCACTAATGAGGATAGTCTCAAGTTGTTTCCACTTACCTACGAAGGCCTCAAGATCATCCTTTTTTATAGCTGAGTAATATTCCATTGTATAAAAATGCCACATCTTTTTCATCCACTCTGCAGTTGATGGGCATTTTGGTTGTTTCCAGGATTTAGCTATCCCAAATTGTGTAGCTATGAACATGGGTGCACATATATCACTGTGATATGAACTTTTCAGTTCTTTGGGGAAAACACCAAGGAGGGGGATAGCTGGATTGAATGGGGCTTCCAATCTTAGTCTTCTGAGAATTCTCCATATGGATTTCCATAATGGTTGCACCAGTCTACATTCCCACCAACAGTGGAGCAGGGTTCCTTTTTCCCCACAGCCTCGCCAACATTTGTTATCAGTTGACTTCTTGATGGCAGCTATTCTTTCTGGAGTAAGGTGGAATCTCAATGCTGTTTTAATTTCCATTTCTCAAATGATCAGTGATGGTGAACATTTCTTCATGTATTTATTTGCCATTTGTATATCTTTCTCTGAGAACTGTGTGTTTATCTGAGATGCCCATTTTTGGAAAGGGTCTTTGAATTTGGGGGGCTTGATGTTGTTCAATTCTTTATATGTTCTGGACACAAGTGCTTTGTCTGAAGGGTTGCTGGTTAAAATTCTTTCCCACTCTGTGGGTTTTCTTTTCACTCTGTTGGTGATTTCCTTTGAAGTGCAGAAACTTTTCAATAATGTGAGATCCCATTTGTTGATTCTTTGAAGTGTTTCCCATGCAGTTTGTGTCTGGTTCATGAATTCTCTGCCTACCCCTATGTCTCCCAGACTTCTACCTACCTTGTCTT
>PVLA01017866.1:0-16058 GCA_004027455.1 Hydrochoerus hydrochaeris | reverse complement strand
GTAAAATTAGAATGACTTCTGAAAACAGAGAAAAGTTCCCAAGATTTATTAAGACTAGAAGGGGTGTAGAATACCAAAAACAGTTCTAGGCACCAAAGATCTGACAGCACAAGCTCAGACTTGAAATTATAACACAGAGCTACTGGGATAACAAAAATTGAGTACTGTTAGAGAGAAAGAGAGAGAGAGAGAGAGAGAGTGCTCAGAATCAGTGGAGCAGATTAGAAAATGCAGAAATGACTCCAGTAACCCTCAAGAAGTTTAATGTTTTATAAAAGATATAAAGACATTCTCTGGAAGAAATGTAGCCTGTTTAATAAATGGTTCTTGAAAAACTTGATTTTCACATGTCAAACATTAAAGTAGACCCATGTGTGCCACCATGCACTAAACAAACCTAAAAATGAATCCCAAATATAAATATTAGGAAAATCTAATTATTAAAATAAACACACAAAATCTGTTGGAAGGGGAGATAGTTAGAACAGTTGAGGAACAAGTGTAGGCAAAGTCTTTATGAGCAAAACCAATATAACATATAAATATCACAAACTATCAACAGGTGGAATCTCACCTTATTGAAAAGGTTTCATTCAATGAAATAAATTACCAACAGGTTGAGAAACATATACCGAGTGGGAAAATATTCTTGGATTTTTATTCTTAGACATAGGACAAATATCTGGACCTTATATGGAATTAGAGAATATCAGAATCTCCAAATTTAAAGTCTGAATCTAAAAATGGGCATCTCAGATGAATACACTCCTCAGGTGAAGAAGTGCAAGTGACAAATTAATATATGGAAGAAGTTCAACATATTGGTCTTTCAAGAGATATAATTTAAAACAAATTATTCCACCTCATTGTAGAAAAATGGCTATTATCAAGAAAACAACCAATAAAAATTACCAATATGAATGTGGGGGAAAAAAGAAACATTTAATCACTGTTGATGGAAGTGTAAACAGACACACAACTTCAGAAATCAATGCAGAGATTCCTTAAAAAAACAATCCAGTAATACTGGGCCCAAATGTTACAATTATTCTCCTCCTTTGTATTTTCAAAATAGAATTTAATACACTTTACCACAGTAATGTAAGTGTACCCATGTTTATAAGACCACATTTTGTAATGCCTAAATGTTGCAAACAACTGAAATTCCCCCATGATGTTTGTACAGTGGTATAATTCTCAGCCAGTAAGGATAAACTTCAGACATTTATAGCTAAAGAATGGACCTATAGAATTATCTTCAGTGAAATAAACTGAATAAACTTGTAATTATATCATATTGTATCAACAGGGTGAAAATTACAAAGTGTAAATAGAAAGTAAATGCAACACAGATATATTGAAATAGTAAGCAATTGTTTGAAAACAAAGAGGAATTAGGGGAGAGAGTGTAAAATTGGAAGGGAAAAATGAGAAAAGAAGGAAAAAACAGGAAAACTTTGAAAATATGGAGATAAAGAGAGATCATAGAAAGTAAAAGAGAATGCCAAAAAGTTATCAAGAAATATCATTTACAGGTAAAATTTACCTGTGATGAATGTGAATAGTAAGTATATCAGCATTGTAAATATAAACATACTACTACTAAGAACATATGTCCCATCAAAACCAATGTATATTATATACAATCTTTGGTACACCAAAATGAAACACAGTTTTATGTAATTTACATGAACATATAAATTGTGAAACAATGTATTAATTATATTAATATTGTCATGTAACTATCTACATAGCAAAGGTTAAAAAGTCCAGTTGTTTTGAGTCATCAGAAAAAGGCCAGCTAAAAAGAAATCTTTTTATTTATTTAAATACCCCCCCCCACATATTTCACAATGAAATGCTGGATTGTCTCTTGACAAAATTCCAATTTGAATTCAGCATTGTAAATAAAATGATTGGAGGACTGACATCAATAGATTACCACCAAAATTTCCACTGCATCTTCAGGTCTATAATCTTTGATCTCCTCTCATCCTGAGATAGGTCAGACCCGAGCTTTATTTCCACCCTAAGACAGGCTGACCTTAGAGGAAGACCGCCCCTGGTCCAGGAGCTGGTATTGCCATGTTCCATCAACACCTATGTACTGCAGCCTTCTGTGTTTTGTGTGCATTTTTGCATAATTATTTAGGAAAAATACACATTTTTGCCTACTTTTTAGGTAAAACACACATTCAATTTATCCTCAAATTTCTGTATTATTTCCATTCAATCATGTCCTACCTCAGTCAACATTCATGTTTGTGAAACAAGTTTAAAAAACACTCTATGAAAATGGCCTCCATATTCTCTGGAAACCCTGTTAGGTATATTGCATATGTCCTTGTGAGGATGACCTGGAAAATTTAAGATTATGGAATATATTTAAAAATGTGTATAAATAAATATCTACAATGGTACTAAATATAGAAACTGACATAGTAAACACAGTGTAATCAGCATCCTGTAAATGTGCTGTATTTCTCTGCATATTTCATCCTGCCTTGCACTTAACTTTCTTGTTGGGTTGTGACATCACGTGATAGCTATCTGATGGAACTGAGATCCATGATGCATCCAAGTAACATTAGATTTATTTATGCTAATGAGAATGAATCATAGTTTTGACTTGGTCAACATTTATTTCTGAATTTCATTTTAATAACATAGGATCTTGCTGAAATGCCACTGTGGAACATGTACCTAGAGGGAGACTAGGAGAGTTTAGCAGTACCATGACCCAAAGAATGGACAGAAAGGGGAAAAAGTGGTATATTATAATCCCTGCATGAAACTTTTGCTAGGTAAAACTAATGCTACAACCTGAGCATGTTGGTCATGCCTGTAACCCCAGGACTTGCACAATTAAGGCAGGAGGATTTCTGCAAGTACAAGATCAGCCTGGATTACAAAGTGAGCCCAAACTTCATAGCAAGACCATTTCAAAGACAAAAAAGAGAAATCAAATGCTACAATTTTCTTGCATTAATTCATTCACTTGTGATTATCACCTTATTTATTGTACACTGATGACTTTCTTCCTGGTGTCATGATATGACATCATTTCTGTCACTCACTATTCCTATTCTTGGAATCATATTTCATGCATGTTACTTTGAACTCTAGGAACAAGTGTAAAATCCTGATTCATTTACATATTTAGGATTCTGCTATTTATAAATGACTGACAATATAAGAGGGAAGGTGTCTACATTTGTATAAAAGTACATGATGTGTAATAGACAGTAGGAGCATACATCTTTCAAAAATGGAGATGAGCAATAAATAGAGGAACAACATAAATAGGGATTGTTTTGGAAGCAATAAAGAACTCAGAACTATTATACACATTGATGCCTTCCAAAGGTGAACACTTACATTATGTACCAGAAACAGGCACTAATGCAATTATACACATTTAAAATTTGCTTTTGCTTTGTGATTATCTTATCACAAACAAACATACATACATACATATATGCATATCATATAATCTGATGAACCCTTCTGAATGTGCTTGTGTAGATCCTTCTTGAAAAAAAATTGACACATATCCAAGTGAAAAGAATGTTTGTGAGAAAAATGTGTCATTTATGAAGACAATTATTGATGGATCAATAATGTGAGGGAAATTCTTCAGAATCCTTGAATTATCTTTTAAAAGCATGACTTTTTTAATAATAAGACTACAGACAAGTAGATCAGGTAGTTATGTGTGATACTGAAACACAAAATTCATGTGCTTAGGGATGTCTCCATCTTTAAATGTGATCTCTTGAACATCGATGAATATGTGTTGATATTAATTTTTATGGTATTTGTACAGGTCTCTACTACATGAATAATTTGTAAAGAATTTTCAAAATACTCCCTTACATATGTACAATTTCTCCTATAGTGCTGAATTTCACATATTTGACCATACCCATGTATCCTGAGTGCTTTTTCACATCACACACACAGGCTTTGGCCACAATGTGACAGCATTTTGTAGGTTAGCATGTAGGTCAATGGAAACATTTTCTGAATACATCTTTTTCACACAGTTACTCCCCAGTGTGTGGGAAATCTAGAATTTATAAAATGAAAAATTTTCAAGAAATCCTTCTCACACTGACTGCATACCCATGTTTTCTCCCTTGTGTGCATGGTTGCCTTATGTGATGGAATTATTGGGGCATTGAATGAATTGCTCCATTGTTGGAATGCATAGGGTTACTTTTCTGTGTGAATTCTTTCATGTCTCTATCATCACTGATGGTGAAAACATTTGCTGCACTGTTTACATGCATACAGATTCTCCTCCTTCTGTGTTTTTTCATGTGTTTGTCAGTGGCTGTGTGAACTGAATGCTTTCCCAAATTGCTTACCCCCATTGGGTTTCTTCCCATCATGAATCCTTTGATGTATTTGCAAGCTATGGTTTTGGCTGGTAGATTTTCCACATTGAGAGCATACATAAGGTTTATCCTCTGTGGGACCTTCTATGACTAGAAAATGTGTATTATCAGCAGAGTTTTTTTAATATCTTACATAAGGTTTCTCCCATGTGTGAATAATTTGATGGTAAAGCTTACAACATTGACTGAAAGATTTTCCACTTTGTTCTCCTACATAGGTTTTTTCTGCAGTGTATTATCATGTATTTTATAACCTGTTTGTGTACTGAACATTCTTCCACATTTCTTGCATAAATAAGATTTCTCCCTAATTTAAGTTCATTCTTGTTTCTGACAGTGACTGTCTCTGTTTTTGCTTTTTAGATGATATATCTTATCATAACCATCACTACATAGATATAGGCCAAGAATAAAAGCACACTTCTGAATGTTATGTGTAGATCCTTCTCAATAAAGTGATACAAGAGTTACACAATCTGGTGGGAAAAATGGCCATGCAATAAGTGTGTGTCAACCAAAATAAACAACATTGGTGGATTAAAAAAATGAGAAAAAAGGTTCAACATAATTAAATTTTCTTTAAAAACTAATTTTTAATTAAGTCTACAAACAAATAGATCAGATATTTATGTATGATTTATAAAAAATGAAAACATTTTAGGACACCTCTATATTTGAGGGTGTTTTAAAAAAATCTACAACAATCTATGGACAGGTATAACTTTGTGTTATTTTTATTGGTCTCCTCTACATGAAAAATTTTGAAAGTATTTTCAAAATATTCACTTACATATGTATGATTGCACTTAACTTGTGATTATTTTCACAAGTTTGACAGCAACCATGAATACTGAATGATTTCCCACATTGCTTACATAGGCTTGGGACACAATATGACATCACTCAGAAAGTTAGCAGCTCTCTCAGATGAATTTTGCCAAATATTTCTTACATGCAGTTACTCCTCAGTTTGAAGGGAACTTTATGTTTGTAAAAGGGAAACACTGCCTCATATCTTTTCCAAACTGCCTACATACATAGGGTTTCTTCCTTGCATGCATTATTCATCTATTAGATGGCATTTTTGTGCACTAAATGCTATCCAACATTGTTCAAAGGCATAGAATTATTACACAAAAGGAAATCTTTCATATAATGACATTCTCTGTAGTTGTGGAAAGCTTTTCTACATTTCTTACATTCAAAGGTTTTTTTTCCCAGTGTGGGATCTTTTGTTAATAAAGTGAGAACTTATCAAGCAATTAATTTACCCATTTCTCATCTACATAGGGTTTTTCTACAGAGTGAAATTTTTATATACACAAAAGCTACTACTATACCTGAAAAACATCCCAAATTGCTTGCATAGATAGTATCCTTTGTTTTCAGCATTTCTGCATACTTAATGCCTTGTAACATTGTTTGTATCCATAGAAGTTCTACCCATTGTGAGTTCTTTTATGAATACTAAGGTCACCATTTTGACTGAAAGATTTCCCACATTGCTTACATACATATGGATTCTACCCTGTGTGAACTCTTTCATGTATAATAAACTGACCACTTTGAAAAAAAGATTTCTCACATCACTTACATACAAAGGGTTTCTCCCCAGAGTGAATTCTATTATGTGCTTTACAATTAGAGGCTGTATTGAATGCTTTCCCCCATTTGTTGCATACATAGGGTTTCTCCCCAGTGTGGGTTCTATCATGTATTTTACAATCTGAGGCTCTCATGAATGCTTTCCCACATTTGCTGCATACATATGGTTTCTACCCTTTGTGAATTCTTTCATGTGTAACAAGATTACATTTTGGTCTGAAAGATTTTCCACATTGTTTGCATATGTAGGGTTTCTCCCCAGTGTGAATTCTTTCATATACTTTACAACCAGAGTTTGAACTGAATGCTTTCCCACATTTGTTGCATACATAGGGTTCCTCCCTTGTGTGAGTTCTATCATGTATTTTACAATGTGCAGCCCTGATGAATGCTTTCCCACACTTGTTGCATACAAAGCATTTCTCCCCAGTGTGAGTTCTATCATGTCTTTTATAATCTGAGGCTCTAATGAATACTTCCTCACATTTGTTGCATGCATAGTGTTTCTCCCCAGTGTGTATCCTTTTATATCTTTGACACCTATTGTGGGTACTCAGTGCTTTTCCACATTGCTTGCATTGATATGTTTGCTTTCCAGTGTGAGGTTTTTTATGTTTTTTAAAGGACTTACTGTGAGAGAATGCTTTTGCACATTTCTCAGTTATATAGTGTTTTTCTTTGTTGTATTTTCTAACATCTTTTTCAATATGGTTTAAAGAACCAGCAATATTCTCACAGTTTGTTTGTACATATAAATTCCCAGAACTGTGAGTTCTTTCATGGATATGAACACTATTAGGTATTGTGTAGGCTTTCACAATTTTCTTACCTACAAGATTTTTCTGCCCGATGTGAGTTTGTTCACTAAGATCAGAGCTGTCCTCCTCACACTGCACATACTGACAGTATATCAATCCAGTCTTCCTTGATTTATGCATCTGAAAGGATTGGAAATCACTGCAGGTCTCTATTTCTTCATTACTTTTGTACTGCTGTTCTTCAGTTCTCAAAAAATTGTCTTCATCATATCTATAAAGAAATACAAAGAAAGATATCAATCACAATGGAAAGGGCTCCATATTTACACTTGAGATTTGTGATGAAGTATTTGGTTTGATTCCTGCTAAGGTGGTTACCTGACTCATTGCCCTGCAGGACATCTTTCAAAGTACTATTCATTCTAAAAAGGAGAGTATTCACTTGGGAATTTTAAATTGGTATATGATTCTAATACATAATATTGTTTTGGCAGACTGGTAAAAATGACTATCAAATATTGATTTTTTTTTAGCTTTTCTGGTCTTTATTTTCCCCCTTATCTGTTTAGCCTGGTCATCTTTCTCATCTAATGAAAGTAAGGGTTTCTGGTCTTGTATTATGTCTCCTTATTTTTACTCCTCAAATATGATTTTAATTTCCCCTTTAAGAGAAAACCTGTGATATTTCCATTTCTGTGTCTGATTTATTTCAATTAAGGTCCAACCCTTTTTGTTTCTTAGGAAATGACATCAATGTTCCTTGTATAGCACAATATTTTTCAGAGTAGAGTGTTAAACACAGGTTTTAGACTGAATTACATTTGCTGATCTATTGTTTATTTTTTGAGAGAGATTCTTATTTGCCATGAACTTGCTCAATCTGAACTTCAAGTAGTCACCCTGCTAATTCAACCTTCCAGAATGCTGGGCTTGCAAGAATTCACCACCATGCTGAGTTGATCCCACATTTTCTTTACCCAGGCATCTAGTGATGGGCATCTGGGCTCTCCCCAGAGCTTAGATACTCTGAGTTGATTCTTATATTAGAGAATGCAAATGCCATTTCATATGTTGCATTGAACAACACACTGTGTGCATCACTAACATTTGATGATTTTATTGTATTTGACAATATACTGAGAGAATCATTGCACATAATGACACAGTACAAACCACTCAACAATCAGGAGGGAGAGGCAGGTGGATTGCTCTGCTTTCAGGCCAGTATAGGCTACACAGTAAGTTCAAAGTCAACCTGAAATACGCTATAAAGAAATGCTTCAAAAGTAAAAAAAAGTATATACCAATGAATGTACACGTGGAACAATATGAAACATATAATTTTACTTTTCAGACCTCTGAATATTGATTACCATGTTTGTATTTTATGTATCCATCAATAATGTATGAGGAATTTTAAACATGAACAGCTCAATATTTGCTAAGATATTTCCAAATTACTTATTAATAATATTTTTAAATTACTTATTATAACACTAGCATTCATTAGTATTTTGAATATTGAATCTATGTGAAAAAATTTTTAGATCACGCAAGTCTCAGTATTCACATATATACATGCAAAGATATTTAAACATGAGTTTCTATCAAGATTCACAATTAGCTCATTTCCTACATATTAGAGCACAGTATTGAAATTTACTCTTCTACATTTCCATGATGATCTTGAAGGCAATTTTTATGCAGATACATTAGGTAGTGTTATTTACATAGTTACATAGTATCAGCACTACCTGTGGTTCCTAATTTCAAATACTTTTCTATGTATTTCTAGATAAAACAAAATAAAATAAATGTATATCTTGATATTTTTCTGAGCTCAAATGAAGTGTAACATGATCACATTTCAAGTTCCTTTGTTATATTTATGCTCACACACTGACACTTAAGAAATGTTCTCTTTCTCTTATTTGTCAATCACCTTAGATTTCTTGAGCAATTTTTTGTTCTCTTCTTTAATTTTTTGATTATGACATATTCTTCCTGTATTGCAGACATAGAAATAAAAAAATTCACTGTTACATTACATTAAAACATCACTAGTTCCTGTTTTATTCATGGCATATTATAATCTGGCCTGAGATATATAAGCAAATGTTATAGTTGTCAAGTATGCTAAACTATATCAATGAGTAATAATTAATGCTGTTGGAATAAATAAATATAATTTTTCATTCTTACTTGTCTCTGTAACATTCATAGATGATTCACACATCACATCTCTGTAGAGCTTCTTTTGGAATGGAGTCAGCAAATCCCACTCTGCTGGGGTGAACTTCACAGCTACATCACCAAAGGTAACAGTCTCCTAAATAATTACAAGCATTCTGAATTTGAGACACAGACAACCTGATATTTCTCAGCTCTGGTCATAAGTAGTCTAACTGATGGTCATTCTTTCAAGTATTAACTGCATGTCTTTTTCATTGAACTTAAGCACATTCAAATATTATATAGTCACTCAGTAACACTCATGCTAGCAATCCCAGAACTGTAGCATGGCTTGTCCTACAGGGCCACCTATACTTTATTTTTCACAGACTTTAAAACAGAGTTCAAAGTGCAAGCCTACAAACCACTATTCACAAAACACCTGGTTATTCATAACATTGAGATCATCTTCCTTTCTAGAGAGCATTTATAATTTTGAATCTTGTTTATTAGATTTTCAGTTGAATACAAAAGGAGATTTAAGAATTACTAAAATTTAATGAAAATAAGGCTTTATTTGACCATCCCATCTACAATGAAATTAGGGAAAAGGAAGTTATAAACCTATAGCTCAAGGACACCAAATTATCTCCTTGTACTTGAATACTAGAAATTCTACCAGGGTGTAAAGGAAGATAATCTGGGAAATAATATATGTGAAATTCTTGAAATGCAATGAAAATCCAGGTACAGCAATGTAGCTGGTAACTAAATAGAGAAGGAAGTGTTCAGTCCAGTGGGATAATACATGCCTGTTCTCCCAGCACTTGAATGGCTGATGTGAGAGGATTACCATGAATTTCAGGAATGCCCATGTGTACAGTGTCCAGCCTTAGTTATGTAATAAGTACAGTTCAGACTATAAAGTAAGGTCATTCATCAAACTCCCTCACCAAATGAAAATTAAATTTACAAATCATGTCTTTGCACCAGGGAATGTATCTTGGTGGTACAAGCACCTGACTGATAGGTGCAAGAGACTGAGTTCAATTTCCAATACCAAAAAGAAACAAGCTAAACATAACTTTGATTTGTTCAACAATTTTATATGAAAGTTAGAAAACAAAGCCTACAAACATTTAGTACTTTTTCTATGGAAACCTTTTGCACAATAAACATGAAAAACATTCAAAGTTCAACATTCATATCAGTGGACAACTATATTTCAGGAAAGGAAGACAATCTCCAATGCATCCACATGAAAGCAGAATATTGTTTCATGATTCAGCTGATATTATGACCTTGGAAAGAAGCACTATGTGCTTCATTTACATTCAGAGAGAGACAGGTATGTCCTTAGAAATTTGGACTGTACAATCTCCTCACCTATGTGCATTGGTGAACTATTGAAATGGGAAAGATAAACACAAATTGCTGTTCAATGTATAGTAAAATACACTCAGTTAATCAAAAAGTTTCCTCAGAAGAAAATCAAGCATCTATGAAAATTGGAAGAAATTGAAATCTATGAAGATGGTAATTAAACAAGAAAACATTGATTGGGAACACAATACAAAGATTTTACATACAAAGAAAGTTAAGATCAATGAGCACAAATCTAAAAATAAACAAAAACTTATTTGACTCAGAAGAAATACTGAATTGAAAAGAAATTCTAAATCACACTTGTGAAAATCATCAAACAATCTTGAATTGTGGAAGAACAAAACAATAAAATTTATTAAATCAACACTCAGCTCCTTAATTCCACCAACTCTTTTACTATCGAGTTCATGAACATCCACAGACAAGGTACTTCATTCTAATGTCTAGAAAAAGCTTTGTGCTATGGTCCCTGGGAATACAAGTGATTCTTTTCAAGTAAAATTAAACAGTTCAAAACTGTGACTGAGACTAAATGAGAAAGTACTTTGACCTTGACTCACAAACAAGCCTTTGTGAACAACAGTGAGAAATGACTACAAAATATTTCTCTGTGAAATTGCTATCATAGTTTCTGAAAACTGAAAGGGAAGAAGCTAAAAGAACAGTCTCCCTGGAAAAGCACACATTGAAAACATTGGAAAATTTCCAATGATGAGTTGTCAACAATCATGCAATAATACGTTCTGTCCTGAGGGATTTTATCATCTGGTTACTTTAATTCCATTCCAAAGTCCCAATGATGAAACTTTCTGAACACACCTGAGACACTCACTGTCTTTATTAAATCTAAAGAAAAAAAATCAATAATAAACATTTTCTTTAAATGATTAAAACAGTAAATTGCAATACAGGTACTTATTGATTTATATCTGTTTCTGTGTCATCAGACATCAAATTGTGAGAGAGTATCCATATTAGGTAGTTATATGGAAATATCAGTGCAAGAAATCCACAGCTAACAGGCCTGAATTTCTAACTTCACCAAAAGGAGAACAAGTCAGCCTATCCTGAGAGAAGGTGATATTTTCTGGAGAACTGGTCACATTAAAAGGGACTGAGAGAGCAGGTTTCAGAGCTGATTCATAGCTAGAAATTTAAGTAATGGGCAAATACTTTCACCACTTGCAGAGCAGTAGTAATTATGTGCACACTGAGGAGGATAAATTAAAAGAACTCTATACAAAAAGACATACTTGGGTGTCACTAAGACAACAAAATCTAATGAGGATACATTAGCCTGATTTTATTCCACATGTACAATCAGCAGTTCTTTAAAAAAATATCATTCCTTAATTCATATCCCACTACACAGAGCAACAAACTACATAAACAGAAACAGGATTGGAAGAGAAACATCAAGCTTTTAGATGTATATATGTAAGAATTCAAAACAACTCCATCAGTGACTGACAGTTCAGTAAGGTAGAGCAATCTTTAAAGTCACACATAAAATCAACAAATAACAATTCGAACCAGTATACCAGATGGATTCTATCAAGTGTTTTACCACAGAAAGAGATAGCACAATGTCCTCACAACAAGCCAAGAAGTATTTACACATGTGTCCCATGTTCAAAGTAGCAATACAGAAGGTAGCATTGTCAGTTGAGTGGAAGTTATACAAAGCAGGTTCTTACACAATACTGGAATGAAGTTAGAAATGAAAAGCAGACACAAATTAAGAATACTCTTAGAATGAGATATGAAATCACAGTTTTTAAATAACTTGTTTCCAAAAAGCAGCTTAATTATTTCATAATACATGGCAATGAATGTACATATTGAGTTATTTGTTACTCAAAATCGATGCTTCAAAATATATTAAATGCAATGTATGTTCTGAACATTACTGACCACAGGGCAGAGTGAAGCTCATCAGTGTGGCTGTGAGCTCAGTGCATTTCCTCACTGTGCACTGCAGCCTTTGGGAAGTTTGAGCCTATGGCTTGCCATCCTCATTACAGGTCTATTCCTGAGCCTCTGAGAGCTGAGTTCCCAGAGAGAACTAGAGAAAGCTGCTGCAATGTATATAATGCCAATCGCCCCACAGAAAACAGGATATTTCATTGCTCTATATTTGTGAAGATTCTAACCAACAATAGAGAAGAAACACTTAAAAATAGTAGAGGCATTATTGAGTAATTAATGTAATTAAATACATTAAAATCTAGAGGAAAAACCATCCTACAGTGAGGGCAATGGACACGGGAAACACACAAGAAACAAAATAAAATTATCAGAGATTAAGTTAGAATGCATACAAATGTATTCTCTTTCAAATAAGTGTTTGTGGTGAAAAAATTATATTTCCAACAAAAATTTAATAGGATTTCTAACATAATGTACCACAGAAAATATCTCTGGATTGAAATAGATATATGCCATATAAATATGTATCAGGAACAAACATGTGGATTGAAAATTATGAGCATTATACCATATGCCACTCACTAGACACAGTTTCAAAAACATGGAAACCACATGTGAAACATCTATAAAAAGCACAAAGTGTGTCATTTAGCATGCCCTTTTCAAAAATGTGCAGTAAGTATTAATTAATGATGTATAATGATTGTATGACCAATGGTGGTTCTCTCTCTGCACTCACATAAAAAATTCTTTTACAAGCCTGGAATATAATTCGGCAGCACTGTGCCTGCCTGTTAATGTGAGATTGTGAGTTTGATACCAGTTATAAAAAACAGCATGTGCACATGAATTGCTTATTTCAAAGAGATCAGTTTGTGTTTTTAACAGGCAGCCCCTTTGCAAGTTGTTCTTTACCACATTATTTCACCTTCCATTATTTAAAATCCTATCATAACATCCAAATTTTAGCACTATAAGATATAGGAGCTAATGTATTCCAAAGTTTATTTATTTATCACATGACTCTAGATATAAGAGAGTAGTTTACACATGCCTGGCAAGGGTCCTAACAATTATGTTCATCATAGAAAATGCTAAAATGTGTTTAAAATTTACTTATGATAAGCTTTTGAAAAATTCTTATGAGATTTATAAACATCCTAAAATGACTGGAAGTCTGAGGGTATGCTTATTAATTTTGGAATTCACTATCAGGCAATGTAGATCAATGTGAAGTTTACAATTTGTCTGCTTGAGACCTTATATTTAAACTGTCATTTAATTTAGCAGGGTTAGATGTCTCTGACACTTCCTATGATTTCAATAAAATATCCAGCAATGTACCTGACTTTCCACTACATCACAAGGGAATCCAGAATCATGAAAACTAATCTTTCCAGGAGGGCAAAATGAGAGCTGCATGCAGCCCCTCCCTCCCTTCCTTGTGAGGAGGCAAGGACTTAGCATGGTAAATTTTCTATAATAGCCCTTTCCTTCTCAATGGTTCAAAGTTAATCACTTGTGGCTTACTAATCTTTCCAAAGTAAGGTACTCCACTTGACACTCCTGATGTGTAGAAATCTACTGTGATATTTTGTGTTTGAAGACACCTAAGTTATTAAGACAGACATGTCTACATGTGACTTCATGTGGTGAGGAAGCATGGACCTATGAGATTATACCTGGTGCATGGCCTCTGCCTCTCAGGCTTTGCTGAAGAATCTCCCCTGGAAAGTTGAAGATTTGACTTTGAGAACATGAGCAAATCTGAGGTGAATATCCCGAGGCAATGGCTAACATCTCTTGTCATGCACAGAAACTAAGAGCCTTGTTTTCCCCTTATTATTCCACCCATGTCATAACGGTTGTTGTCAAGCACATTCAATTTGAGTCATTTGCCATGTGCTATGAACCAGGTATCCACAAAGAAGTGCAGAGCTTTAAAAATGTTGTTGGAGATTCATACTCATCATGACACACACCACAAGTAATTATTACAAAGCACTCATCTTTATTAGCTAAGAATTCCCTTCACAGATCTTCTACATATGTAGGAATGATTATCTTATGCTTTTAAATCATTGCAGGAGAAAAAGGAAACCTTTTACCAAAAAAAGACCTATGGCAACCAGAAACACTTCCTCAGAAAGAAAAGATTCACAAAATTATCTATATTGAGACACAATCTTTCCAATGTTCTGCAGCTTGTCATATTCAAGAGTACTGAATCATCTTCATGGATTTAAAGCAATAATTGATATCATGAAAAAAATCAAATATGCCCAAATCTTATTTTTAAATAGGAAAATGAATCACAAAATATCCCATATGAATTGTTCATTTTTCCTCTGCATTGTTTCCTTCCCCATTCTATTTGAGAGTGCCCCAGGTGCTCTATCTAGTGATTTTCATGCTCTGTTAAACTTTTTAAACTCTTTCCATATGCTCACACAAATATGCAGGTAGTCAGCACTCTAATAAGTGCTAGGTGTCTTAGAAGCTCCTCAGTTAAAAAGCTGCAACTTCCAATAGTTTGAAGCCTTCTGAGGGTGAATCACATCACTCATTTGAAATGATAAACCTGAAGCTTTTTTTACAGAGATGACATTAAAAGATATATTACAGAAATACATTTGTGTCTAATCCTAACTCTAATGTCTAACCACTGAGGTCAGTTTCTGCTAATTTAAAATTTCATTTTATCCTCTTATCTGGGGAATACATGTCAAGCTGTATGATCAGATTGGACTACATTGGTACAATAATGATAGAAAAAACCCAGGGAAACAAAGACACAAAATACCCACAGTGCTGTTCACATTTCTGAACAGGATTGCACTGCTCTCCTGATAGAGCTGTTCTATCAGGAGAAACAGGTGAATACAGCTCTCCAAACTGGAAACAACTGGGCAAGGCTCAGTTCTGCAAAGGACATTGTGATGATGGGAAGGAATGACACAAAAGTGGCATTTGAGTTTCAAAAGGAAAATGACTTGATCAACATAAAAGTAACTGAAAACAACATGCATTGAATATGCACAAAAAAAAATCTGATGTTGCAAACACCATCACTAAGCATTAGATTTTTTTCAACCTGCTGAATACAAAATGCCTTGGTCTGTATTTCAGATACAATAAAAAGACAAATTTATAATACAACACTAATCATCACAGGTACCTTACTGAATGCAGGACCCTGTGAATCACTGATTCTTCACCCATGGTGTCCTTTTTCTGAGACTAGAGACTCATTTCTGTATCATCCAACATGAGCATATAAACTTTGCATTGTGCCATGTATCACTATTAGAAATTATGTGTCAACTTAAAAGTTCAATACAAGTTTAAAATGTAAAATTTTTCTTCATTATCTAAGGGTCCATTGGACTTTAGAAAAGATAATTTAGGATAGACTTAAACCCTCAACATGCATCTCACATTTAAAAAGCTCTTGTGCAGTTATCCAGGTGGCAGGCTTGGTTTTTAAACACTGCTAACTCTTCCAATGTACTGACATTAAGTTTGTGCATGACCATGACTCAGTGTTGTTTACTTTACCCCAAAGTAGAAACCTAGGTGAAGTTTCATTATATAAAAATGAAAACACTGATCCAGGCATGGTAGTGCACACCTGAAACCAAGCACTACAATATATGATGCATGAGACTCTCTTTATGCTTTTTGCCTCTTAACACTTGCCTCAACTCATGCTTTTACTCTATAAAAATTGCTAGAAAATACAGAGTCATTAGCAATCTTCTTGGGACCCCTTCTGTCTCTCTGACAGAGGCTTTCTTTCACTCAATAA
>PVLA01017865.1:0-16062 GCA_004027455.1 Hydrochoerus hydrochaeris | reverse complement strand
GACAAATGCCTGCCATGAACAACTTAGAAAGGAAAAGGTTGTTTTTGGCTCATGAATTCAAAGATTTCAGTCTGTAGTTGGCTGTTTGCAAGGCAGAAGGAGCAAAGCAGAGATTATGGTGGAAGAAAGATGCTTAGTTCATGGCAGCCAGGAAGCAAAGAGGGTTGGAAAGAACCAGAACAAGAAGAGAAGCCTGTGTGAAGAGAATATGTGCTGGGTTATGCCTCTGATTTACTTCCTCCAGTGAGGTTCCACCTCCTAACAGCAATTCAGCTATGAATTTACCAATGGGTCACTCCATTGCAGGGGTTAATGCTCTCATGACCTGTCACATCTCTAGACCCCAGCTCTGAACATTGCTGAATTAGGAATCGAGCCCTCAATTTATGTTTAAACCATAGCACACCTGCTCAAGACAGCCCAGCCAACCATTCTGCAAAACTAGCACTATGCACTACTCAGTACCACGGTAAAGGGGAACATGCTTAGCTTTATATACATAGGGAGCTGCTGACTCCTAGAAGGTAATGCATGGCAGAGCTCTGCTCCTGAGTTGAGAACTGGGGTTTCTAACCACTAGACTTGCTTTCAATTTTAGGTAACATCTCAGCCACTAGGTTAGTCACTTAGCATTTTTTGGAAGGTTTCTTTTTATTTTGGGCTGCCCATCCAAGATGGATGGGTTTGTTCCAAGCATACTTTAACTTACAAATAAGTAATTGTCTTAAGCTAAAAGCTACTTGGGGAGTAGGTCTTCATTAGCTTGAAGTTAATGAAACCTAAGTTCAGTCCCTAAAAGACTATGCCATCATTATAGCCAGGTCACATTTTCCCAAGTTCAACTTCAAATGACCCTTGATGGCCTGAAAAATTTAAAACAAATCCAACACATGGGGTTTTCCTTCTGCAGAGCAATGAGAAGAATGTAGTCACCACCATACATACCTACCTAGCCTTCTTTTATTTTCTAAGGAATGACTGCTGGGGATGGGAAAAATATCAAGCAGACAGTGCTGACCATAGTATTGCATTTAATGACCAATTGAAGTGTATCATATCCATGCATAATATAAAATAACATGAATTCTTCTGAAATAGTGAGAAATTTACATCCCCCAAATAATGGCTTAACATACAATGGAGTGCATAAAAATCCAAGGTAAAAAGTAGACCAGGCATTGTAGCATGTACTTCTCCATGATCTCAGCATTCTAGGAGGCTGAAACAGGAA
This sequence comes from Hydrochoerus hydrochaeris, assembly GCA_004027455.1. Lineage (NCBI taxonomy): Eukaryota > Metazoa > Chordata > Mammalia > Rodentia > Hydrochaeridae > Hydrochoerus > Hydrochoerus hydrochaeris. The sequence continues at coordinate 14,831 of PVLA01017865.1, read as the reverse complement.
GAGTGAAATTTTGATATTAGCCTGAGCAAGTTAGCAACTTAGCAAGACTTTATCTTAAAATAAAAGAGCTAGAGATATATCTGAGCATAAAGATATTGAGTTCAATTCCCAGGACCTACATATTTGTGCATGTATGTGTTGTATGTATGAAATGAATCTATGTGTCAAACCTTCACAACAAGGCCATATCAGACTCCATGGTGAGATGGTGGTGGTATTCAGCAGAGCAAAAGCTGGCCCCTGATGCAGCTTGCTTATTTTAATCTAGGAGAAAACTCTTTCTATTTCCCTCATATCTTACCAGTCAGAACTAGTTTCTTCATTTTAAAGGAGGCTGGAGTAGTGAGGATCTGTCTTTTCCAGGAGGGTAATGGAGGCAGGGAAGTGACAACGGGGACTGGAATGGATTTCAAAATATAACTGATAAACCTGACTGCAAATATTCTAGGTGAATATGTGCCAAAATGCTTCTCTGGCTATCCTTGGAGGTTTGCGTCTACACGAAGATTAGAGAATCTCTCTCAATAATTCATAAAAATTGCTAGGTTACATTTTATATAATAGATGCAAATTCTTTTAGTAATGTCTTCAGAAAAAGAAAAGAACAAAGCTATTTTAGTGGTAGTTATGGTGACAAACAGCCACTATAAGGGATAAGAAAATCAGATTTTCACCACGTAAGAAAAAAAAAAGCTTTCCAGTAAGTCCCCCTCTTGAATGATAATTCATTCAGAGAAACATACTAGTAGCTGCTGCCCATGCTTAATTTAAAGCTATTTATGTATGTGCATGAAAGTATTGTGGATGTATATGTTTATATCCACATATGTCTATCTCTGTATATCACTATTTATATCATTGATTCTCAAGCATAGATGATTTTTCCTATTAGGGGATGTGTCTCTGTGTGTGTGTGTGTGTGTGTGTGTGTGTGTACAATATTCAGCTGTCTCTTGCTATCTGCAAGGAAATTGTTCCAACCTCTCCCACAAATATCAAAATCTGTGAGTGTTCAAATCCCATATATGACACATGCATACCAGCCTGTGTATGTTAAAATATCTTTACACACTTTGCGAACCTGAGGCAGGAGAATTGCAAGTTTAAGTCTACTGTGGGCAACTTAATGAAATCCTGTCTCTCGCAAAATAAAATAAAGTAAAATAAAATAAAATAAAATAAAATAAAATAAAGTAAAATGGGCTGGAGAAACAGCTTTGGATTCAGTTTCCAGAACTACAAAAAAGATAGAGTATTTATAAGTCCTACAGAATATTTATAACTCCCAGTATAGTGTAGAAGCCATCTAAATAGTTATTATACAATGTTTAGGAAACAATAAAAAGAAAAAAATCTAAAAATATTCAGTATAGTCATAATTTTTATTGGATATTTTTAATCACCAGTAAAGTGAAACTGTAAACATGGTGCCCCAACACTCTAAGAATTAAGAAGGGGCTTTGATCAGAGGGCCCAGTTCAGATATGCACCTCAAAAGACCATTATAATCAGGTATCAATACTGTAATTATCCAAATTACTCCCATAAATACATACATACATCACATGAGAAATTTTATTCAAAATGAAATTTTTGTTACAACTCAGTCTTCTTTTTGAAGCCCCATTTTCATTAGTAAGTACTTGACACTTCTGAGCAAGTTAAAGATGATGCAAAAAGTCAAAAAGGCAGGAACACAGGGCAGTGCTCCTTGTTTCATAAAAGTTTACCCTAGCTGAGAGAATGAATATACCTTACATAACTTAAATAATTATTCAGTAATCCATCACAAAGAAGTGTCATAGAGTAAAACTTGACATAAACTACATAGACAATTCAGTGGAAAAAGAATAGTGTTTTCAACAAATGGTGCCCAGAAAACTGGGATTCCATGTGCAAAGCTATAAAGAAGAACCTCTGCTTCACACCATGCACAATGAATAAATACTGCCATAAATATTGTGTAAGTTTTAGGAGACAACATAGGAATAAATGCTTGTGACTTTTAGAGTGGTACCAAAAACAAGACACAAAAAAATTAATAGGACTCTATCAAAATAATAAACACTGAACTGCAAACATGCCTTTCAAAATAGGAAAAGCTGACCCAAAAAGGAGAGAGAATATTTTCAAATCATATATGTGATAAGAAAATTCCAGAACTAACAAAGGGGAAGATAAGTCAATAAAAACAAAAACCAACACTTACTGACAATAGTCACTATAGATATGCAAATGAAAACCACAGAGAGATATTACATGAAACCCACTAGAATGACTACAACAAATCACACATCATAACATGGTGAAGATATGGAGAAAGTGAGTCAGAATACAAAATGGGGCAATCACCTTGGAGAGCAATTTAGAAATTCTTCAAAATGTTAAGGATTACATTCTGGGTTACCACCCAGTTCTCAGCTCCTACTCCTACATACACCAAAGGGAAATGAAAACATAAGTGCACAGAGAAACTTGAACATGAATATTTTCAGAAGCATTTTTCATAACACTCCCCAAATGGAAATACCTCAAATGTCCATCAGTTGATGAGGGAACAAAAAGTCTTATATTTCTACATTAAAATATTATTTGACCACAAAAAAATGAATAAATTTCTGACAGCTGCTACAACATGGACAGGCTCTAAAATATTAAATGAAAGAGATTCTCAGTAAAAGTGAGATACTGTGTGATTCCATTGATATGAAGTAGCCAGAACAGGCAAATCCATGGAGACAGAATGTAGAATGATGATTGTTTAGGCCTGGGGTTTGGGGAGCAGTGGGGTAGAGCAGGAGAACTAATGGTATGAGGGTTTCTTTCTGGAATGAGGAAAATATTTTAAAGTTAAAATGTGTTGAAAATTGTCCAACTCTATATACGGATTACTGGATTGTATACTTCGGAGAGGTAAGTTTTGTGGCATCTGAGCACTGTGAAATATGTGAATTTTAACTATAATATTTTTAAAGTACAAAGATTTTCCTGGGGGATTCCGGTTTGTGGAATTCATAACCTAAACATATGTAGTTTGTAGACTGCAAGTGGTTTAGCTGCCAATAATGACAGAACAGGAGCTTTCACATTAAAAACTAAGATACTGGGCTTTCCTGGGAAAATCTGAAGACTGAGCCTGTGTGTCATTTATTTTTACATCTTGACATGTCAACAATGCACTTGAAATGGAAGTTGCCTCACCTGAAGAACTCATAGCCCTGGTTGCCATGGACCCCGCCTCTCTCTTTCATACAGTTAAAAGGTTGATAATAGGAAGTAGGGAGAAAGCTTTTTCATGGGAAGAACAAGAGATGGAGGGAGGAGAGGAACAAAGTGAACAAAAGAAAAAAGAAGTAAAGATAGAGCTTTTGCAAATGAGAAGACCAAGAGAGGAAAGGAGCAGGGAAGGTGGGGAGGTTTAGGGAAGAAAAAGATTCGTTATGTCCCTATGTCCCCATGATGAAGAATCATGATGCACTGCAAGCATATACTAACAAAGATACAAATTAAGAGAAAGAAATAAAGTCAGTTCCAAATTATGATCACACACACACTTGTGTTGCTCTCTACATTGTTCAGTACAGGTGAGCTATCTATCTGAAGCAGCCTGCTTTCTGGGGCATCTGGAACAGCCACACAGATTGTCCTTGTGAAGCCTAAGTGCCATGATTTCTTGTCTACTTACCAAGCACCAAATCTTTGTATTTGTTAAACCTACCTTCCCAGGTACTTTACTCTCTCCCTAATCCTTCTCAATCCCTTCTACACTTCAAGATGAGGACACATTCTGCAGAAGCATACAGACTCAAGTGTCCTCAATGTTACTTTGCCCAGGTAATAAACATTCAATTCAAGCTGTCACCTTAGGAACAGGAGACCAGAGTCATCTGTATGCATGACCGATCCTAAAGGCCAAATTCAGCAGCAATGGGCAAGGTGGACTCAGTGATCCTTGCAAATAACCAGGCAATGGGAGGTAAACACTATAGATATTTTTCCTAAATTTCCTTCACCCATGATCACTTTTGTGATTGCCACATCTGTTGTCCTTATTGAGATTCTGGCATATGCTTAACCCACCTGCCTTTCACCACCCAGTGCCTCTCGTTCAGTGATCCAGTTCTATTAAATGGCACACTTTCTTAAAGAAAAAGAGATAAAAAGCTTACTTAGCTCAAACAATTCTGTTTTTATTCAAACAAATGGACTTGTCGTAAGTGTAGAATCAGGAGTGCTATCATAAATAGAAGTCACATATACAAATAAATACAACCCCAGTGAAACTACGTTCCAGAATTCTAGCTGCATTCCACTGTGATCCTGAGGCTCATCTTTCCCTTTAGTGCCAAGGAGATTGGCAAATTTTATTACACATAAATTATCACCAAACTGCTAATATCCTCCTTAGGTAATCAGGAAACTCTTAAGAAAAATGAAAGTTGATCATTTCCTTGTTCAGTGATTCTACATTTCTCTAATTCTTTCTTTCAGTGCTGTACACACTGGAATAACCCCTGGTGAACTCACACTTCATCTTGAGCAACCATCCTAAAGAATACACAGAGGACCCCAGGGAAAGGGGCAGAAAGAAAGGCACAGGGAAGGGATGACCCATATTTTCTTCCATAATCATCTGCTCATGTAGCCCATAAGGAGTAAAACTAATCAGCAGCTTGCCTTAGTGAGTATCACAGAAGTTACAAAGCTTTAATTTCCAGCATAATGTGTCACCCAGAGAATCAGAATTACAGACTTGACTTATTCCATCTGCCTTCTAGCTCTCTGCACATCCACACAGCATGTAGGTACACACACACACACACAGGTACACACACACGTACACACACACACATGTACACACACAGTATTATTCAGGGAACTATGAAGGTTAGAACCACACACATAAATGTCATCATTAAGTAGCTAACCCTTTGCTTCCCTACTTAATAATATACACAGTGTCCAATTTACTGCCCAGCAGCCTACAGGAGCCTTATTGATGGTTGGTATTCTTTCAACTTTCCTACACTGAAATATTGCAGAGAAAGGATGCTGACATAGCTCAGTGGTAGAGTGCTTGTTAAGCATGTTGAAGATCCTGGGTTTCCTTACCAGCACTACAACAACTCCCCCACCAATACAAACAAGACAAGACAAAAGGGGAAAATAAAGGTTGCAGCAGGAAGTCAAGCAGGAATATAAAGACAGCAAAATGGAGAGATTTAAGCAACACTCAAATTTGCTGTATCTTCCTATCCTGATATCTGAGGCAAGAGCCTAAATTCTCTGAATCTCCAATTTTGTACACATGAAATAATCTGAAACTCTTCAGTTTTACAATTAATAGTAATATAATTAAACTATAAGATGATCAAGTCACCCAGCACATAGTAGACTCCCAACAAATGTTAATGTCAATCTCTCTGTCTACAGTTGAAATAGTTTCGAATATAAAAATCTTGTTTCACAGAGCAGAGGCATTTTCCATTTAATTTTTCAAATTCTTTCAAAAGGAGTGCTTGCCATACAAAATAATCTGTTAATCTTCCTTTCATGCAGTGAGTTTTGTCCCCTTAATTGAATGCATTGCCTTCTTTATTTGGAAAGGTAGACCCTGCTCCCTGAGTGATTTTCAAGTTAAATACAACTGGATGAATTAAGGACAGGCACTGAACAGTAGGAGGAGAAGTCATGAGAGACAGGAGGAAAAGATGCCCACACAATATGTCACAGCAGCCTAGACTAAGACGGACAGACATTGGCAAGGAACAGTCTCTGTCATCGAGCAAAGGTAAGGGAAAAATCACAGTGCCAAAATGTCTGCTCTTTCTGCCCATCAGGAACTCGGCAAAGGTGGCCACCACTGTTCTTTAGAGAATGGACTCTGCAATGCTGACTACAAGGCTTCTTCTGTAACCAATGCACCTACTGCATAATATACAGTTTGCACACTTCTAGAGAAAGAAATCTTAGTACTGTAGAACTGCAATGCTTAATAGCCCACCTTCATTTCACCTGGTGATTCATGCAGGATCCTAATGCTGTCTTTAGCTATGGTTAACACAAATGTGTACCTGTCAAGTTTATTTAGGTGTTAAATGTGTACATGTGCATTTGTGACTAACACACAAACTGAGCCATACATTGTTCTTATATCCTTGGCCAAGGGCCACATTTCAGCCACACAGTTCCCCTGTTGTGTGGATAGAAGTTTCCTGATTCCTGAATGCTAAAATGATATCATATGTTAAATGACACCCTGAAGATATAACTAAGATTAAAGACCTTAAAATACAGGGATTATTTTGGAATATATTTCATCTAATAGCACAAATACTTAACAGAATAGAACTTTTTCTGGCTGTAGATGAGAAGGTGAGGTTTTAGGGGTGATCCAACTGGCAGAAAGGTTTGGTCCCCTGCTGCCAGGCTTAGAAGATGTAGGGGTCACAAGGTCAGAAACACCAATTTCCAACAAGGTCTCACGATCATGTGTAATTCAATTTTAACAACTCATGTTTCAACAACCTAGAAGTGAGTTTTCTCTCTGAGCCTCCAGGAAGGAAATTCAGCTCTTGATTCTAGCTTTGTGAATCTCACAGCAGAGAATCCTTCCAAGCCACCCACCCCAGACTCATGGTTTATAGATCTATCAAAGAATACAGGTGTGATGTGGTAAGAGGCCAACCTTGCCACAGTACCTACGAAAGTAACAGCAATCAAATACAACTGTGTTCTCAGTGCTGGCACACAGGTCACACAATGTCAGCAACCAGGTTTTACCAAATCTGCAAAATAATTAGCAACAAATTTAAATTTTTAGCATTTTTCATGTATTGATCATCACTTGTCAGAAAGGAGATAATTCTCCTTTTAAGAGGTGAGGACTATCCTTTATTCTACAATGAAATCCTTTCTATTCTTTGAATTTAATTTGTCATCTGTTTTATGAAATCTTAACACAGTAGACAATTGTAATCATCAGGAAAATCAAAATGATGATAATATGGTTCTCTGTCTTATTATTTCATTCTACCTTTTTAAAGGGTTATAGATCTGAGAAATTTTAAAGACTGAGAACTACTTCTACACATGATATACTTCTTGCTTATAAGTCAGGAGTTGAAGAAGGTAAAACTGAAAAGGATCAAGATTAAATCCAATGAAGTACTTGCCTTGGGGACTTGAACTTCATGACATCTTTCTGTTGAGGACAATAGGGACACCTGACTGGCCAAATCAGAAGTCCTTTTCCAACTGTGGCTCTAAAAGTGTTGGGACTTTGTCTGCATGCATGTGTGTCTGTGTGTATTTATGTTTAGCTGTGAATCTGGCTGTACTTCAAGGAATAGGATAAGCAGACAGTATCAAAAAGTGCTATTCATTTAGTCATTCATCCAATAAACATGTGTCAGAAGGGACCCTGGGAATTACACTTGGATTTTCTACTTGAAATGTGCAGAGAGGTACGATCTTAAGTGTGTTCATTGCTCATGCACACACACACACACACACACACACACACACACACACACACACAGAGAGAGAGAGCAGCAGAGAGGAAACTAAGTGAGGTGATGAATATGGTACTTGATAGTAGTGATCATTTTGCAATGTATATCATACTATAAACATATAGATCTTAATATAAATATTTCATCAATTATGCCTTTTAATACCATAAAGTATTAAGTACTAGTGGCAGTAATACTGCTCACTCTATTTTGTAAGCTCTTAGCCTCTGGACACAAGGTAAAATTGCAATTTCTGACCCTCTGAAATTGGGCCAGATTCTATGGTCTACACTGGCCAGTGAGTTGTGAGAAAAACTGATGTGCATCCCCTTTTGACTGAGCATTAATACTGGCACTGAGGCCTCCAGAGACTCATTTTCCTCTCCCATGTGACCAACGATAATTTATATGGAGATGTTTCCACAAATCTCAGGCTGAGTTTGCCCAACAGGAAAGCTAGCCTATGATGAAGAAGTACAAATGGCAACATTTTTATTATTTTAAACTTGTGATATCTAACTTTGGTTATTACTGCAGCATAGTCTCACTTATCCTGTTAGCAAAAGATTATTCTCATCCATATCTTACAAATGAGGAAATCAAGTTCAGAGAGGTGGTGCAACTTGTCTAGGACAAAGACAGCTGCCTTGAGACAGAACCACCACTAGGACTCAAATAGTCTGACTCCAAAGTCTCTAATCTGAACTTTTGTATGAACTTAGTGCATAAGTGCAAATCTACCTTATCACTGGCCAACTAGAATTGTACAACTTTCACAAGGAAAACAGAATCACCAGTATGCCATATATTCCCCTGCATTATGAAAAACAATATTGTCACTCAGCCTGGTACTCCTCCCTGTCCTAAGACACTTAGGGGATGGATAAGAGAAATTTGAGAAATTGCACTGCTAAAGATACCCTCCCTTCCCCACTTTCTAGAAAGATTCATGGTGCACATGTAAATACCCTCTGAATGCTAAAAGAAGAGGCCTCCAGCCAGGCACAATAAAGCCAATTTAGCTTCTTAAGCTGTGAACTGCTTTGTAAAATAATCCTGTAGAACTCTCCACTAAATGAGTTACAAAGGAGTCACATGGGGCTTTCATTGAATTTACTCCTGAAAGCTATAAAGGACAATTGTCTCTGAACCAGGTACATCAAATACAGGCCTGCTACTGTGTAAAAGCATGGAATTCTACACCACCCACACACAAAGAAAATTAGCTTTTGATTGAAAGGAAGCACTATTGAAAAACCCCAGGGGTGGGGGGAGAAATAAGAGAAATGAATGACACCTACAGGCAAGTCCAATGGTTGAGGCCATTTGGGGAAGGACTTTCTTAGTCTGAAAGAGCATGAAAAGTACAGTAACTGAGGATCATAGAGATAATCGAACCAAAATCAAAAGAAAGTAGTAGTTCTTGAAATTCTAAACAAAGAGAGTTTGAAAACCCCATGTGAACACAAAAGGAAAATTCTTTATACTTTCCTTCTGAATATTCAGTACCCAAAAAACGGTGGTGACCATTCATCACATCCATTCCTTTCTCCACTGTTACTGTCCCAGTTGTCTCTTTCCTTTTTACTTAATTTTAACATATTCAGGCATGGATTAGAGCTACTTCTTACCTTTCTACCACTAACATTTTTCCTAAACTTATACATAGTTCTAAGTAGAGTTCTGTCATATTTTTCTAAATATCATCAAAATGTGTTTCCTGCACTGGCAATGATATTCCAAGTGGCTTCTGCCATGGACTGTCCAGATTATATACACATTTGACATGTAGATGGAATGATGGGATCAGAAAAACAAGTCACTATGATCTGTGCAGAAACCAATTCAGATAAGGGTGCCCAGGAGTGAAATGCTGATGATGCAGGTTTTTAGAGAATCCTCAAGTACAGATTCATGCTTTCTGTCCTAATTACATGACCAGTTTACACTGGGGAGATCTGTCACTCCCAAAGTGCCCAGCTTTATTTCTATGCATCATGGGACACAGATGTGAGTGTCTACACATAAGGTACTGTCGGAAGCTATCAATACCGCCTGTGTGGTAATCTTGGGATCAAATGATGTAGAGTCTAACAAAGGGCAAACAATCCAACAAGTCCTGATTTTACAATTTGCCGCCACTTTTCCAGGACTATTTTTGAGATGTCATTTGTAACAATATTTTTAAAACTAGTATGAGGGGGGGGTGAGCAGATCAAAAGTAGGGAAAAAAAAGAATTTGACCAAAAAAAATCCTAATTGTACATGGATTTTTAAAAAACTGTTATTTGTATCATGAGTTTGTGGAGATATAACTTTGGTTTTAAGATATGTGTGTTAAAGCAATTAGCCATGGGGCATTGTTGGTGTCTGTCATTTTCAAATATTTCACTACAAAGAGGAGAGTTGATCAAGTAAGACAAAGGAAATGTCACAAAATGTTAATAACTGGTAAACAATAGGAGTTAATGTGGGGTTATAATCAGTTTTAAACCATGACAATTACGTGATAACTTTTCAATGATGTATATAAATAAAGTCCTTGAATGATCTATTAGTTCCTCATTATCAATCGCTCCTACAGTCACTTAAAGCTTCTTTTTGTGAGAAGAAAAAAATTCATACCAGAGCTACCAGAGCTAATTATGAAGTAAATATGCCTTTCTGAGACCTTTCATATCTCTTTGTTTTTGAGGTTAATCTACTTTCCTTCTAATCATATTCTGATTTTTCCTTTTTATCCACAGATAATTTGTTAAACTAAATTAAACTTATTACGGTGAACAATTTGTTAAACAGTATTAAATGCACATGACAGGATTGAAATAGCCCTTTAATTACGAAGGTCTACCAGATCAAAGTTAAATTGCTCTCTGCTCTTCTAATTACAGTTTTAAGTAAGCAACCTCATATCCTTTAAGTAGGGTCCAAATTTAACTTTCTGAGGACCTGTGAAGCTGGTGCAGCTCTTTGCATTACTCAGCAGATCTCTGCCCAACCTAACAATTGAATCCTCTTACTTCTATCCCAAAGGAAAGATCAGAGAAGGCAAGATTCTTATCTTTGGATTCTCAGGAACAACAATGTTGAAGAGGTGGAAAATGACCAGTCAAGTTAAACAGGCTGCTGATAGCAAGAACTCATTGATCATTTAGAGCAATCTAATTTTGTGGCCCATATAACAACTGTAAGGGTGCTGTTACCTGTACAGTCCTCAGAAGTCAGACTGTATAATTCCAGTCAACATAGTTTGTTTGCACACAAGACACAGTAAGAACTAGAATTTATAATAATTACTTTTGCATAAAAATAAGTTCATGGAATCATATTTTGACAGTGAAAGTATGCTGTCCATACATTCTGAGAGAATCCACTGAGTCCTGGATGTTTCCCAGTACAAGGATTAAGAAGCCAAAATGGAAACTTAGCATGTCAAATCCATAGCTTTTTTTTTCCTGCTTCACTACTAAAAATATCTTTTGTTTGTTTTTATTTAGAAAGAAAGTTAAACTAAATTCATTGCCAATAGTTTATAGGCAATGAATTCAAATTATAAAACTCTACACCTGCTATTCTGTCTCAGGCTCCTGAGTAAGAATGGAGTCACAGATAGAGAGACAGAGACAGAGACAGAGACAGAAAGAGAGACAGACAGACAGACAGACAGACAGACAGACAGACAGACAGACAGATGCAGACAGAGAGGATAGGAGAGAGAAAGAAAAAGAGCCAGAAAAAATATGACTGAGAATGAATAAGAAGGAATATGAAAGTCAGGAAACTCAGCTAATGTGTTTGTTTCAACTTGTTCAGTCATAAATTTACTCAAAATCTCAATAATATGATCTAGATCTTGGAAGGATGGCACATGCCATACCCATTTCAATACAGTTGTAAAAATCAAACAGTAATAAATATATTTACATATTCTTTAAAATTAATACTATCCATGCTGACTTGATACACAAACCAATTAAAAATTCAGAAGATATCAGGTGTTATAAATCCAGATGACACAAACTTACATGATTAACACCTGAAAAACTGCATACAACTTTGGTTATTCCTCAGGACAAAAAAAATGTTTAAAAAGCAGCTAAACTAACAAGAAGGGTCACTTAAATATTCAAAAGGAAGGGCAGTATAGAGGCCTGAAGTGTGGGAAAAAGACCAAGCAATAGTCTTTAAAATACCTCACAAACAGCCAAAGCACTCTTTTTTTGCTTCACAGACACTCTAATTTCTGGGAAACCCTTGACACAAGAAGCAAGTATGTAGTTGTAGAACTAAAAAAGGAAATGAAGTTTTGCACAGTTAAGTATAACTTGGAAAATGCTTATTCTGGGGCACTGTACAGAAAAAAGACTCAGGAAGCAACATATAGGAGATAAACATGGGCTTTGGAGTCAAGGAGGCAGGCTCAGCTTCCGATTCCAATTTTCCCACCAAAAGCACTGTGGTTTTACCAAATCATTTGCCATCTGCGAGGTGCATCCTGCTCTCCTGCAGAGTGGGACTAAAACACCCAAGACAAATTGAGAGAAGGCAGGTACAGCTTCTGCTGTGTTCCTGGGATACAGTCAAGCACACAGCGAGCACTGTATCAGTAGCCACTTCTTTTTTCTAGTAATAGCAGGTTCACAAGGAGTTAACTCAATTCATGAGTGAAGGATTTTTTAACTTCTTGTAGTGGGAATTAAAATATAGTTAGACTGTAACTATAAAACTCCCTTCATAGAATGCAACTTTTGTTATCAGTGACATACCCTGGGCTCATCCAAATGACATTTCTTATATTATTATTTAGGCTACTAGTTATGAAACTTTTTTTTTACATTACTGTGTCTCATTTCAACTCAAAAACATATACTCCAAATAAATCTAAGTAAGGTCTTCACTTAGTAGCATTGTAGCAATGTTAATTTCTCAGTATCAATCAATATAATAAGGCTATGTAACATTAGTCTATCTAAAGACTATCCACAAATTCTGCTTAGTTTTACTACCCTTCTATAAATATAAAATTATTGCCCCCAATATTGAAGAAGACTAAGCCCAATTTTTGTATCTTTTGAAAAGTAAGTTGTGTCCTTTTTCTGTGTTCCTATAAAAATCCTTTAAGCTTTATATTTATAGGTGTTTGTTTCACTGCAGAGGTAAAAAGGCCTAAGAAGTCAAGGGTGTTTCTCTTTCAGTGAAACTTTTATCCTAGTAACACTGTGCTTGATAACATTTGCCAAGTGAATCAATGACTAAACAAAAATCAATCTGTGGTTCAAATATTCTACATCAAATGAGACAATTCTTTCTAATTCACAGAATTTGTGTAAAACATATTGAATTTATCAGGGCTATTTATAGTTTTCCCACTATTATGACAAGGACTCATTATATTGTGTTCTTAGCCAAACACATTAGAATATTCTACTTACCTATAAGAACTCTGGCATCTAGCCAGGATCTAGATCCTGACTCACTCACATGAGCAAATGGCCTCTTTCTTTTAGGTATTTCTCAATTTACTTTCATTAAACAAATATTATTGTGTACCTGTTATAAGGTGATCACTATTTTAAATATGGACATTTAGGCATGAATAAGACAAAATCCCTAATCTATTAGAAGTTACATCTTTAGAGAGGAATAGAGAATCCATTAACTGATTGAAAGATAATACGACCTATAAGATAAATCCTTCATCTTTACAACCTGAGATCACTAAAAATTATTGAGGCAGCAATATCTCTTCCACTTAATCATGAAATACAACTTTCTTTTCTATTTAAATTGAAAATCAATCACTAAGTCTATATGCAAACAATGAATATTAATCATTTTCATGCTGCTCAGTCGAGACTAAGTACTTTTGAAAGTTTACAGTGACAACTTGTTTTCCTTATTTAAAACAACTATTTGTTGGGTTTCTTTGCACAAACTGTATTTCAATACCACATCCTCCTATGTTATGATTTTATCACTTTAGGTCTAAATATAAATACTGAAGAATAATGGTTAAAAGCCAAATTCACATCTATTTTGCCATATAGTAGCGTGTTGACATGTTTCGGGAGTTCATGAGCAGAGTCACAACCTGATTTTTATATTTAAACATAACAGATGTTTATGAGCAGGACAATAAAAAAATGAGGCAGGGAATAAAAGGAGCAGGAACAGGAAGGGGAGAGGAAGGGGAAAAAGGAAGATTTTTACTAAATTGTCTAAAGTTTTACAAAGCTTTATTTTAAGAAACTAAACTCTCCTTGTTAGTAGAAATGTGCTTAAATTTGACAGGTGAGGTAACAAAATAAATTATTTTTATACACTTCAAGTTAGCTACAATTTGTCTTACCTTTTGTAAAATACCACATTTAGAAATTTTCACAAACAAAACAATTTAAGGAAAATTGTCAAAGGTGTTACAGATTAGCATTATATTCACCTCTGGACTGCTGTCTATTGAAAGCCCTCACTAACTTCTGTTTGAGCTATGTTTCTAAAGAAAGCTATTTCTTGCATAACTTTGGTGTACCTCAAATATCTTACATAACATAAGGGAACACAGTGGAAGAAGACCAAGAATGCTCAGCAAATCTGGTGAGAAGCCAGAGCAGATAGGTCCTACAATGGGACATTATTCCAAAACAATTTAAGGGCCAGAGGGAAATGACACATAAGAACCCAGAGTAGACCCTCTTACAGACAGGTCCTGCAGTCATTCCTGGAAAACTGCAGTGTGAGCATTCTGAAGAAACTCATCAGCAATGTAGAAAACTTCTTTTTGCTCTAACCATCAAAAACTCCACTTCCAAGAATCTTACAAGACAGTGACAGAAACAGACCTGTGTTCCTGCACTAAGTCAGTCATAGGCAGGAGCTCACATTCAGTGAAGTAATGATGGTGAGCAATAAGGGACAAGCTTCCCTTAGTAGAATGCCTTAGTAATCCATGAAGACATTAGGACACAAAGCTGACAGTCATATAGACACACACACTTTCTTTAAGTAGTGGCTAGTTCAGTGTCTTCAAGAAACATTCAGTTTTCCTTATATAAACTATCTGGAAAAGGTCATGGTATAAAAGATGCTGCAAAGATAGTTCCCCATTTTTGTTAAACAGTGGTAGGTATCAGGTTTTTTTAAAAAAAAAGTAAATATGAACACAATATTTAATTCTGATAAACTAACTGTATAACTGTAACTAAATTAGATATTAAAGAAAACTAACTAAATTAGATATTAGAATCATTATTATTTTTTGTTTATGCTCTAGGTACTATCCCATGAGCACTGGGTTCTTCACCCAGCTTCATTTCCCCC
>PVLA01017864.1:0-16062 GCA_004027455.1 Hydrochoerus hydrochaeris | reverse complement strand
CAGCACAGGTTGAGTTGCTAGCAACTAAGGTATATAAAGCAACTAAATGCTTGCATTGTTTGGTTGATTTTGTAGGCCTGGGGCCAGTGGTCTGAGCATCTCTTGGGACAATGACAGTATGCAATATAATTAATATGGGGAATTTCCTTCTATCTTGTCTTTGAAGTCCAATATTGTTCTCACTGTTTTGCTTTGTTCTAATTATTTTGCTTTATTCAATATTCTGTTTTGATTGGTTTTATAGTGTTTAGTTTTGGGTTTGATTTTGCTAGACCTAATGGAATGGACAACTATTCTGAAGATAACAAGCTATACTGTGGTAGCTACTGCTGTTTCTTAGCTTCCTTGAAGCTCTGTACCAATTTGGCTACATTGTTTTAGCTTTGTTCTGTTTTATTTTGTTGGATTTTACTATCTTTAAAATAAAAATTTCTTTTTAAACAGGAAAAAAAAACTTCCAAAAAAACTAAACATGGGGAGAAAAAAAGATTACATGATCCTGCTTCTTTGATCCTGCTTTCAGTTGCCCACCAATCCTCAGGCTTCATGTCTCAAGATCACTTGATATGTAAGCATTTGTTATGGGTTGAATTGTGTGTCTCTGAAAAAGACATGGTGAAATCCTAACATACTCTATGCCTCCAAATGTGACCTTATATGGATCTTTACAGAAATAATCAAATGAACATGAGGTCATCAGTTTGGGCCCTGATGAAAACTGACTGTTATCCTTATATAAAGGGAAAATTTGGATACAAGGACAGACACATATTCAGAGGAAGATGCCTCCAAGAGACCACAAGGAGAAAAAAGCCATTAACAAGACAAGGAATGGCTGAGGCTACTAGAAGTTGAGAGAAGTTTCAACAGATCCTTACCTAGCACCCTCGGAGTAGCATAGCTTTGCTGGTACCTTGATTTCAAAACTCTGGACTCTGGAATTGTGAGATGATACATTTCTGTTATTTTAGGTCATCCAGCTTTTGGTACCCTGTTATAGAAGCCCTGAGAAAGTAATACAGAATTAAAACTCTCCAAGTTTTAAAATATGGCCAAGTATTCTGATACTTGCAATCAAAAACATTCCTGATTATTAAACTTCAAATTTATAGACATTTCTGTGTTAGTTACTTATTAGTATTCCTGATTATTCAACTTCCAATTTATAGACATTTCATGTTAGTTACTTATTATTATAAAACAAAGTACTCCAAAACTTCACATCCTAAAATAATACCTATTCTCACAGAGGATAGGTCAAGAGTTCAGGAGCAGCTCAAGCAGGTGATTCTGGTTCTGGTATAAGTCTTGAGAAGTTACAGTCAAGGTGTTAGCCTGAAAGCCTAACTGAGCTGGAGGATCCACTTCTAAAGTGACTTACTTACATGGATGGTGCTAAACAGCAATGAGAAACCTCAGATCTCTGTGTTGACCTCTCCAGAGGGCTGCCTGAATGTCAAGACTTGGCTTCCCCTGGAATATGGGGCCCATAAGAGAAATGTCTTTTATGATCTAGGTTCAGAAGTCACATACCATCATTTTCTACAATGTCAGGTCAGTTCTATTGACTGTGAAGGGGCATAAATACAAAAGGATCACTGAGAATCATTTTTGAGAACGACTGTAATTTTCAGAGTTTTTAGATCTTCTACACCACTGAATTTAATATTTCTAGCTATAATTTATGTTCCTACCCCTGGAAATTGAACACTTTTATAATTTTGTCTGTGTTCTCATTCCCTCTGCTAGTTCCATGATCCATCTCAAAAGATCTTACAAGAAAAGAGATATATAAACTTTTATTTTGGCAGGATGAAGCCTGAAAAGGTTACAGTTGGGAGCAAAAAGAATAGCAGGAGAGCAGAAATGTGAATTTGGTCCCAAAATCCCAGATATAAAACTGTGGGTAGAGCTAGAAATATGAACAAGAAAATTTAAAGGAAAGCATAAAAAATCCTGCTGTACTCACTAAACATATATAACTCATTTCTATGACAGGTAATTCAAACAGAAAAATAAGTACAAGATGGATTTAGAGAAATTCATAGATGACTAGAAAAACAAATTAATAAAGGAATAAACTTGGTGAGTTGCATCAATTAAAATGTTCTTCACTGCAAATATCAGAAGGTCAGTGGCACTAGTTTATGAAGAGAAATCGGGTACTGGTCTAGTCTAGAAGAACATGGGTTACTTCAGTAAACCCAAACCTCAGAAATGCCAGACTCCAGGCAGTTCAGAAGATCTCAGAAGGGGAGGATCATTAAGTTGCCTTGTAGAAGATCATTCTGATGTGATGGGATTCAGTCTGTTGGTTTCTTGTTTCCATATTTCAGATTCTCCACAAAGATAGATTACAACTTAATAGGCCTCCAATTGGCCCCAACTGAATAGGTCTCCTCCCCTGGACCAACTGCCTGCCTTGGGAAAGAGTTTGTGAGCACAGAATTTGTTGCTGAGACTCACTGCTTTGATTTGAGGGCAATCCTCAAGGAAGCTAAGTGCCACTAGACAGCTCCCAAACCGTGGGACATCATTTCAGCAGAGCTCTGGCCAGCAGAAAGCCAGCTCAAATCTCTGCTTTTCCTTGTGCACTCATTTGCATTTTTCTGTTCTTCTGTCTTCTAACACACTGACTAAAAAGAAAACAATCTTACCAGTGGGCCGGCCATAATGATACCCAGAATCCAGAGGGTAACAGAAAAGTCCTTACTTTCACTTCATAGAGCCCTTCAGTGCAGTCCTATTAAGCCTTAGGTGAGACACCTGAGACTCTTTTTCCTTTTTCTCTTTGCTATGTTCCTATCTACCCTACCCTCACTCCAGAGATTCTGCATTCTTGGTTTCATTCTGACAGAGTCCCCTGTGGTCGGTGTCTTGGAGACTTCTTTCAGGGACAGATGGAGCCTCTGAATAGAAAATTAAGTCTAGATAACTTTAGGCCTTGCAGATTCTCTAGAATAAAATGTCTATAAGACAAATCATCTCCCAGAATTTTTTGTTATAAGATATACTCTCCTCAACAAGGGTAAAGATGAACAAAGAGGTTTCATGTGACAGATCATGTTTTATTTCTTCTTCATGTCTGGGTGTGCATCCTATGACTCCTAGTTACTGTCTACAACTGCTTAGACACAAACTCAATGCTGGGACATGTGACTAACAACAGCATGTGTCACTCCACCTAGAACCTACTTAAATTATCAGGCTAAAAGGAAAATGACCTCCAGGAGCCACTATGCTCCAGGGCACTACCTAAGGGAAATACACAAATCAGTATTGCAGATGAGGTAGGCAGAAAGTGTAAGGTGGGGAATCTCTTAGTCAGATGTTATATCCTAGAATTTATAGAATTGGACAAAGGAAGATATATCCAAATTGGTAGGTGATGGCTTTAAGATGAATAATATCTTAGCTATATTTGAGCTCCTCTCAAGCATAGAAAATTATGCTACAAAAAATAGCATTTAATCTGAGCTTTATTCTCTGCCAAGTGAAGCCATTTAAGGATTTTTTTAAAATGTTAAGCCTGCCAAAGCAGATTTGCCCTATTGGTGACAATGAGGAGCAGATGAGAAAATGTTTTAACAGGACAGGACCTAACTCCAAACCTGATGTGAACATAGCATGGAATGTCTTCTTGGCTGAAAGGTGCATGGAGATGGGTTAGAATGGGTTACTGCCAAGAGCCTAGTTTCGTGGTTATTAGAGAGTTTGTGGTTGCTTATTATATTACTAAAGCTAACTAAATAGATGCCAGTTATACATACAGGTGAGAGGTGAGATGGGAAAAATCAGCCAGCCCTTAGTAATTCCATGTTCTTTTTAAAAGTGATTTTTTAAAAATATTTATTAAAAATTAGATTCACAAAAAGTAAACATCTTTATAATACTACCATATTTTGGACTTAGAAACCATAAATTGTTTCCCACTATTTCTATAAATTAGAAGTGACCTCAGTAAGTCTAGAGAAAGTACTTTCTAACTTATAAAATAGCAATATAATAAGGAACTATTTGGCTCCCTCTACCCCTCACCCTTGTCCATGTGGTAAAAGTATCCCTTTAAATATCTCAAAAGTGCTTATGCACATGTTGTTACCATGATCCAGGGCTAAGGAATGATCAAGGTGAGGTGAATGGAACTCCTATAAGGTTGTCATTTAGAAATTCTGAGCTATTAAATAAATACTCAAATGCAAAGGAAGTCATTTTTACCCTGAATAGCCAAAGCGATCAAGAGAAAGAACAAACCTGGAGAGATGACAATCCCAAGCCTCAAAATATATTGCAATGCCTGGTACAGTAGTACACACCAAGAATTCCAGGTACTAGAGAAGCTGAGGCAGAAGGGTTGCAAACTTAATAAGACCTTGTTTCACAAGCAAAACAAAATAGGGAAGGAGACATAGCTCTCTGCACTCCCTGAATTCCAACACCAATATCTCAAAACAAAATATATTACAAAGCTACAGTAATAAAAAAAGTATGCTACTTGCATAAAAATAGGCAAACAGACCAAGAGAACAGAATAGGAAGTGCACAAATAAATATACATATTTCTGTGGTCAGCTGATTTTCAACAAGGATGCCAAAAAGCACACAATGAAGAAAAATTGTTTTTTTTCAATAAATACTGTATCCATTTGAATAAGAATGAAGTCAGTTCTTTAATTCATACTATATACAAATATACCAGAAAATCCATTCAGTAAATCTGTATCCATTTGAATAAGAATGAAGTCAGTTCTTTAATTCATACTATATACAAATATACCAGAAAATCAACTCAAAAAGAAATGAAAGGCTTACATTAAGACCTGAAGCTATTACACTGCTAGAAGATAACAGATAGGATAGAGCCTAATGTCCTTAATCTGGGTAATGATTTGCTAAAAGCATAAAAAACAAAAGCCAGAAGTGGTGATGCACGCCTGTAATCCCAGCACTCAGGAGAGTTTGGTAGGAAGATCACCAAAAGTTCGAGGCCAGCCTGGACTACATAGTGAGTTCAAGGATAGCAAGATCCTGTCTCAAAAAAAATGAAAAAACAGAACAAAAACAAATATCGACAAGTGGGGTTGCAACAGCTAAAATCTTCTGCACAGCAAAGAATCAACAGTATGAAAAAGCAACCTATGGAATGAGAGAAAATATTTGCAGATCATATGCCTAAGTGGTTAGAATCTGAAATATATAAGGAACCCACATAATTCAAAAACAAAAAATACCAGCTGATTTTTTAAAATGGGCAAAGAGTATGAAAAGGTATCTTTTCAAAAGAAGACACACAAATGGCTAACAAATATATGACAAGGTGCTCAGTATCAGAGAAATGCCAATCAAAACCATCAGAGAAATGCCAATCAAAACCACAGTGCCACCTCACAGCTGTTAGTGTGGCTTTGCTCAGAAGGACAGGAGATAACGAGTGATGGCAACTGTGTGGAGGACAGGAACATTTGGGTACTATTGTGAGAGTGTAAACCAGTACAGCCATCATGAAAAGCAAAATGGGTCTGCCTGGGAAAACTAAAAGTAAAACTATTTTATTACCTGATAATCCCACTTCTGAATATGTGCTCACAGGAAAAGAAATTTTAAATATCAAAGAAATAGCTGAACCCCATGTTCACTGCAACTTTTTACAGTAACCGAGATACAAGATCAATCTAAGTGTCTGTCAATAGATAAGTGAGCAAGTAAAATGGATGCATGCACAAACACGTATACATTGGAATATTATTCAGCTTTTTAAAAAATTTTATTTAGAGAAAAAAAGAGCAAAACAAAAAAGGGTAGAAACAATACAGAATTTCATAAAAACATGAACAGTAAGAAATCACTAGTTTATAAATTACATATTGTCTTCTTAGATATATTTGTTCAAGTTACAAAATTAAAGCATACAAAGTGGACATTCAAACAGTGAGGCTGCAACAGTTCTGTTCAAGGATCCAACAAAAACTTAACAACATGGTTATCACTCCTACACACTTAAATAAACATACATGCAATTATATCCTTTAGAGCACTTTCTTTTCCTCCTTTTGCTTTCTAAGTCCATTATCTGTTTAGTTATATCATGTTTCACCTTGCTCAGTACCTTACTGATCTGTTTTGATGTTGTTATTTACTTTTTAATCACCTTATATAATTCTGTTGCTTTGTTTTTGAGTTTCTCCTCATCCATTCCCCATGGATCGATCAGCTTTGGTGGAGTTGGGAGTTTTTGGAGGTATTTTGTTACTTTGTTATCGTTTTTATTTTTTTATTATTTTGAAGGTAGTAAAATGCAACAGAACAAGACAGAACAAAGTCAATTGAGACAGTGCAGTGGAATTGGTACAGGACTTCACAGCAGGTTACCAGGATAACAGTAATAGGTACTATAGTTTATCTCCTTATCTTCACAATAGTTGTTCTTTCAATCAGGTATAGCAAAATCAAAGGAAATACAGAACATTATAGAACTTATCAAAACAGAATATTGAATAGAGAGAGCAGTACAATTAATTGGAACAAAGCAAAACAATGATAACAATATTTGCCTTCAAAAGAAGGAAATCCCCCCATTTGCTACACTGCATATGGTCAACCTCCCAAGAGCTGCTCAGACCTCTGGCTCCCATTTACTATCGGGGGTGGGAGGGGAGAGTGGATTGGGGGGGGGGGGGTTTGGAGGGGTGGGATGTTTGATTCTCAGCCTGTGCACCAGTAGGCTCACAGCCACTTACCAGGGCGGCTCCTTGGTTTCTCAGAGCCCTCTTATTCAGCTTTTTAAAATAAAGTGCTCTCTCTCACTCTCTGTTCCTCTCCCTCTCTTCCTCTGAACTAATGGCTTCCACAATGAACTACATCCCCAGCCTTTTTAAATTTTTTGCTTTAACACAGTGTCACTCTAAGTTACTAACTTGCCCACGATGGGCTAAAACTTGCAATTCTCCTGCCTCAGCCTCCTAAAGTGCTGGGATTTCAGGTATGCAACAGTATGCTCAGCCCTCTGGCACTTTTGACAACATGGATAAACCTGCCCAACACTATGTTAAATGACATAATCCATGCATATAAAGACAAACACCGCATAATCATACTTATACATGGAATGTAAAATAGCCAAACTCACAGAAACAGTAGAAAGTGCTTGCCAGCAGCTGAAAGGAACAGGAAATGGGAGTTTTGGTCAAAGTTTCAATTTGCAGGATGAATAAATTCTGGAGCTCTAAGGTACAGAAATGTGAGTCTAATCACCTGTAATCTCAGTACTTGGGAGACTAAGGCAGAAAGATCACCTTGAATTCAAGGCCAGCCTGAACTACATAGCAAGACCCCATCTCAAAAAAATAAACCAAACCAAACAATACTGTACATCATTGTGAAAATAGTAATAGTGTGTAACTGAAAACTGCAGTGTTCCAACTACAAAACAAAAAGATATGTAATGCATATGTTAAGCTACTTGAAATGGTCATTTTACAGTGTATACATATATGTTGTACATCATACATATATATAACTTTTATTTGACAGTTGAAGAATGCTGCATATATTTGAAATTTTCCTAGTATAAAAAGTGTCCTCAGAACACACATAAAAAATGAGATGAAAGTGTTAACTATATGAAGTGCTGGATAGAGTCATTAGCTTCATTAGAGTAGTTATTTTACAATTATATGCATATGAAAACATCATTTGTACATCTTAAATCTGCACTTTTATTTGTAAATTATAAATCAGTAAAGCCGAAAAGAGAAAATTTTTAGAATACTTCCACAATTAAGTATTTTTGTTTATGTTTATGTTTAAATACCATTACTAGGATATTATATATTAAGTATATTATAAACATATATTATTTAAGTATATATAAATTTTAAAGGATGAAGTTGGGCAGGGGATTTAGCTCAGCAGCACAAGTGCCTGCCTTGCAAGCATGCAGTCGTGAGTTCGATCCCTGGTACCAATAAAAAAAAAATAATAAAGGATGAAGTTTTAAATAAGTATTATGTAATAATGTACTACCCAGAGGGGAGTGATAGAATTACCTGAATTATTTTTGAAAATTTTAGATATTCACCTAAAAATTCTATAACCATTATAATTATTAGGCAAGTTCTAGCAAATTAATAAAGTTTTTGAGCATTAAGACTATTTCAAATGTGATTTACAACTTGTTCAAAGGTTTTGAGAAGCATTTTTTTGTTTTGCTTGCTTGTTTGTTTGTTTGTTGTATTTTTGAGACAGCATCTCATTTTGCAGTTCGGGCTGGTCTTGAATTCATTTTGTAGCCCAGGCTAGCCTGGAACTCACAGTGATCCTCCTGCCTCAGCCTCCTGAGTGCTGGGATTACAGGCATGATCCACCATGCTCGGCAAGAAGCATGTTTTTAAATAATCAGAGATGTTCAAATATTCATCTTGTTTATTGTAAATGTTTAGTTATTGTGAAATATAATACAAATACATACACAAACTAAGAGAAAAGAGTTAAAGGGGGATGAGTTAAATAAGGATGCTTTCATGTACTTTGAGAAAGACAAAGGGAAAGATTTAATGAGTGCTGAGTAAGCCAGGAATAATTTGTGCCCCTCTAACATTTATCTGTGCATGTATCTAATATATGCCAAGCCCCTGGCTGGGTGCTGAAAAGGGTGCAAAGATGAATTCATCAGTGCTGGTCTTCAAGGCGTTTGGAGTGTAGTAGGGAGCTAGATGTTTACACAAATAGCTATTTTAAATACAACTTAAGAATTGGACCATGGTAAAACAGAAGACAATGAAAGCACAGTGAGAAGGGGAAGGACCGGTCTAAGAGTTTGAGTCATATACCTGGAGGAAAAACAAGGAAAGCCCCACTGAAGAAGGCTGTGAATGAGTTAGGATCTTGAGTACCGTCAAAGGTCCTTGTGTTGAATGCTTGATCCCCTGCCTGAGGGAGGTGATAGAACCTTTCTAAGGGGGCCTACTAGAAGGAAGTTAGGTCATTAGGATGTATGCCCTTGAAGGGGATATTAGGCATCTGAACCCTCTTTTTCCTCTCACTTTGCTTCCTGCCCTCAAGAGACAAGCAGGTTGCCTCTGACACATACCCCTACCATGATGCTGCCACAGGCCCAAAGCAATGGGGCGTGATGACTGTGGATTCAAACCATGAGTCAGAATAAACCTTTCCATCTTATAGGTTGACTGTCTCAGGTATTTTATCATAATAATGGAAAGCTGACCATCTTGGTTAATTTTCTCTTGTTCTTGGGACAAAATACTCCACACCCAAAATGAAGGAATGAAAGGTTTATTTAGCCCACAGTTTGTGGAGGTTTCAGTTTATAATCAGCTGGGTCCAAGGCAGGATAGCATGGCACAGGGTCAACACTTCAAGGCAGCAGCCAGAAAAAGGAGCCAGAAGAAAAGTAAGAAAAAAAAGCCTCTTCTCTTTCCTTACAGTGTAAGCAGGCCCCCCACCCTAAGACAGGTGCAGAACTCACACCACCTCTGTGCCCTCCTTTTGCACAGGCTGAGTATGTTACAAAGTAAGGACCCCCTCCTGAATCACTTAGTTAGATTTCTGACCTTCTCAAATTGACACAATGAAGGCCATCCTAAAGCAGTAATAGATTGTCCTCTACACCCCAGAATATAAAGCTGCTGAGTCACTTATTTAAGCTTCTGGGCTTCTCAAGTTGACACAATGTTATCAACCGTAACATTGACTTGAAGAAAACAGATTTGAAAGGTTAGAAAGGGTCTGATGAGGACAAGGGGCATTAGGAAGAGAACCATATAAATCTAATTCACATTCCTGGGGTTTCTAGAAAATCCGAGGGTCCCTGTGGATGGGGCTAACATGGCCAAAGAGAGTTTGGGCTAGGCACGTACGGGTAGGGTGTTCCTGAGGGAAATATGAAAGGCTGCATTAGTCTGGAGAACTGTCTCTAGAGGGCCAGCTCTATAGTAGGTTAGGAAGCCCTTGCCAGCACAGCCAAATCCAAGCCTAGGTCAGAAGACTAGTAGGAAGGTCATGCACTATATAAGAAAGTAGGGACAATAGAGAAAAGTCATTTGAGACATGCATCTGTAATTCAACTTCTGAATCTGTGTCCCACATCTCCCACTTTCTAGTTCCTTGATCTTGGATCAGAACTCAGGCTGTCTGTTGCTCAAATTTCTCATCCATAACATGTAGACAATAAATCACCTACCTCATATAACAGTGAGCAAGAAAAGAGCTGACAGCCAGGCGTGGGGCACATGCTGGTAATCCCAGCACAAGGGAGGTTGAAGCAGCAGGATTGTTGTGCATTTGAGTCCAGCCTGGGCTACAAAATGAGTTCGAGTCCAGCCTGAACTACATAGTGAGACCTTGTCTCAAAAATATATAGAGAGAGCGAGAACAAGAGGGGGGGGAGCATATTGACAGTACAAAGTACTAGCATGGAGTTGACATTCATCTAGGATTCTCTTCTAGAGGTAGGGTGGGGACTCAGGTCAGGTGCCCTTGATCAACAGGGGACCTGTGGGAAAGCACCCCACTGAAAAATCACCTTGAGCCCTGCCACTCTCATTATCTTTAATTTTCTAAACTAAAGAGAGAGAGAAACATTTTTCCTTCAAAGGCTTCCGTCCCTCTTCTTATCACTTATGTACTCCAGCTAATATGCCACTGGTGAATCTTGCTGCTCGGGCTGCTCTAGAGAGAGGATCTGCCTCTGATGGCCAAAGGACATAAGGCTCTTAAAGACAGCAGAACTGTCAGGAGCCCAGCATCTCAGAGTGAAGGTGATGGTGGCCCCAGCCTGTATATGGAACTGCCAGGAAAGCAGCCAATTTCCTGGCAGTTCCCAGGGTGAGCGCAGACACTCAGCAAGCAAGCAATTCAGAATTTAGCAACATAGTTGAAGCCTGCCTAGATCACCTCTCACCCCCTCTACCCCCAGCTTAGCTCCTTCTCTCCTGGGGTTGCTTTGGAGGGTTTACTGCTGATGCCCAACAGCTGGGTTAATTCTACCGGTGTGAGCTTCCCAAACACCCTGCAGGAAATCTGAGACTTCTATGATTGAGGGCTTTGACCTCAACAAAGCTCCTCTGGTATAAGTAAGTGCAACTCTGCGGTGAAGAGAGTCTGACAAAAGGGTCAAAGGACACAGCACAAAAGCACTGTCTAGGAAAGCAAATCAGCCCAAATTCTCCTATTTGGAAACAATGTAAGCTTGGAATGAAGACTGATCACTTAATCACTGCCATGAAAATAAAGCAATCATAAAGGCTGTGACAGATTAGATAAGAGAGAAATGAAGGAATCCATGGACTGACAGGACAGCATTTATGAAGACATAGCAAACTCCTGGATCCTCAGGACAAGCTGCCCACGTCAATTCCAAGACCACCTCGTGCAGCCTCCAACTACAGGCTGACAAAATGCTCTCCGCAAGAAGTAGCTTGCTGGGGCTCTGTTCTCTCAAGCCCAGGATAGTGACCCAGTTGTGGTGGCCACAAGGACCAAGAAAGACTGCAGATAAAGGCAGCAAAGTCCAGAGAGATTTGCTGAGACAAAAACCTGAAACTAGCATGGAGAAGAGACAGACAGACAGACAGACAGACATTAGCCGGAGACAAAACCTCTAAAGCCAGGACGTTATTGTAACAGGGTTACCAGCTGCATCTGCTGCCCTAAAAGAGAATCTGGGCTGTACAAGGCCTTTGAAGAGAGACTCTTCCTATCTAGGGTCAGAATTGTCCTTTAACTGGGCATTCCCTTCTCTTTTTTAATATTTTAACAAAGATATATTTGATTTAATAGAATTTGGTCTCAATGCTACTTGAACATTTTTTATTATCTTGATATGAGGTGTTAACTATTCTTCTTATTCAATTTTTTTGTTTCCCTTTCTAATTTCTACCTTCTTTCCATTATTTTCCCTCACTTCCTATCTTATGTATTAAACTTTTCCTTTTAAAAGTCATTTGTTCCTATATCTTAGCTTTTTATTTTAAAATATTAACCTTTCAAAAATCTGCCTATACATTGATTTACTAAGTATATTCCTTGTTATTTGTTAGATATTTACATATTTCATACTTATTGTATTTGGTTTTCAATCTTTTATTCTCTTTTTAAAATCCTTCTTATTAACTGTATTCATCATGGTTCAGAGGAGGAATCTGACAGATTATACTTTCTACAAATGGTTCGTAAGAAAAGTTCTGCCACTCCAGAACTTTGTCATTCCTTCATTAAGATGTGAAGTCTAAGTTGTCTCTCCTTAAACCTCAATGGATCTTTGTAACTGCTTCTACTATGGCAAAATGGCAGAAGAGATTCTATAGGATGTATGTATGTATATATGTGTCTCTCTCTCTCTCTCTCTCTCTCCCTTTCTTTCTCTCTCTCTCTCTGTCTCTTTCTCTGTCTTTCTCTAAAAGCTTGTCTTCAAAACCCAACCACTCTGCCGTAAGGAAGGAAGCCCATATCATATGGATGTGTCCACCTGGGCGGGAACCAAGGAGCTCAGCTGACAGCCAGCAAAACCAGATATCTGAGCCCTCTTAGAAATAGATCTTTTCAGCCTTTGGTAGAGCCCCTTGCCTGTCAAGCCCTGCCCAGGCTGTAGATGTGCATGCAAAATAAATGACTGTTGCAGTTTTAAACCACGAAGTTCTGGGTGGTTCATTATGCAGCCATAAAATAACTTGAAACAAGGAAATAGAAACTATGCATTCTAAAGAGGAAAAGATTTATTAGAGGATATCAGATGCAAAATCTTTGGAAGAGTTGGAATGAATCTCAGAATGTAAAATCACTGAGTTAAAAAAAAAGCACTAAGGTAGATGTAATCCAGGGACAAGGAAGTCCCTGTTGGCCCACACAACCTCCTTTCAACGACAAAAAGCCCAGGACCGTGGAACACCACTGTGTGAAAAGTTCAAATTCCTTGACATTTCTGGAACAAAACCATGTTCCTCGGCATGGCTCATGGCATGAAAGAGGCAGAAATGCATTGAAAGAGGCAGAAAGATGACGTTTGCCCCATGTAAACTTAATCTCATATAATGTGTGTGTACTTGCTATGCTTAATTTGCATTCAAAAATCTAGCTGTGAACTTGGCATGATGGCAAAACCCTGTAATCCAAGCATTAATCTTACCACTTGCGATATTTTATAAGGCATGAGCCATTACCAAAATTCTCTTAGTTTCAGCGTCTTCCAAGCATACTTGAAAATAAAATTGTCAACTTGCACCCCTATTCCTTAAAAGAATCATTTGCTACTGGAATTTTAAGTGGACTGGCCTTCAACTCACTATGTAGCTCAAACAGGCCTTGGACTCATGACAATCTTCCTCTGCCTCCCAAATGCTGGGCTTACAGGCATGTGCAACTATGCATGGCTTATTTTTTATTTTGATACAGATTGTTGTTAAGTTTCCCATGCTTGCCTCATACTTTCCATCCTCCTGCCTCAGCCTCCTGAGTAGCTCATATTAGAGGCCTGCACTGCTAAATCTGACTTGTCACTAGGTTTTTAAAGTTTTTTGTTGAGATAGTTTGACTCATTCACTTTTCTTTTTTGTGTATAGCTTAAAGCTATGTAGTAGGTCACCAGGATGTGTGACTGTGATATCTTCTCATTGCCATCCATTTCTAAATCATCTTCTTTTGGCCTCTTCAAAACTAACGAATGTAAATACAAACAATACAAAACCCTGCTCTCAATGGGAGAACAGATAAACAACTATGGTATATTCAAACAATGGGATAGTAGTGACTTTTTTAAAAAAAGAAAAAAACACTGAAACCTGCAAAACATGGAGTGGATAAATCTTAAAGACATTATGTTGCACAAACAAAGCCAGGCACAAAGCAGTACATTCTGAATGATCCCATTTATAGACAGTTCAGAAAAAGCAAAACATCTAAAAACTGGACATGGTAGTACACACCTGTAATCCCAGCACTCAGAAGGTTGAGGCTGGAGGATTGTTGCAAGTTAGAAACCAGCCTGGGCTACAAAGTGAGCTCAAACCTGAACTACATAGTGAGACCCTGTCTCAAAAAGACAAAAAAAAAAAAAAAAAAAAACCTAATCTAAAGTGCTAAAATTGAGAAAAGTGGCCACTTCACAGAGGGGATGTCTATTGACTAGAAAAGGGCACAAGAGAACATTCTGGAGTTATAAATGTTTTACATCTTCATTTGAGTAAATAGCTATCAAATCATATACTTAAGATTTGCTCCTTTTACTGTATATAAATTATAGCTCCATAAATAAAACACAGTATGTGTGAGTGGGGGGACTCTGCTCCTGCTGATTTCCCACCTAAATAAATGCCTACCCCACTGTCAAAACTAAAACCCATAAGTCAGCCTCAATTCCTTTCTCTCCTATGTCCATTGTAGAGAAGTTCCTGGACTGTGGGTGTATATAGTTCAGCAGTAGAGCGCTTGCCTAGCATCTATGAGGCCCTGGGCTCGATTCCAAACACTGACCCAAAAAAAATTCCTAAATGGGCATTTATTCTGAAGTTTCTCTTTTTCCGCTGCCATCACAAGTTTGACTGAGACATGGGATCCTTTCTCATCTACCCAGCCTCCTGACCACTCTCCATTCAGGTCACCTTTCTTACTGGTCCTTCTTAAGATGAGAATTGTTTCTCCTGCACAGCTTAAACTTCTTTACCAGCATCTTATTGCCTTAATGAGAAAGTCTAAACATGCTGAAAGTTCCTCCATGACCATGAGCTTGCCCTTGCCCATCTCACCAACCAGACTCCACTTCTCCTTTCCAGCCTCTTTCACTCCTTACATTCCAAGTATTTATAAGTTGCCCTTGGTGTCCTGAATCCCCTTCTGCTTTATGCTTTCACTTTCTGGTTTTTGCAGATGCTGTTCCTTTTACCTACAATAGCTACCTCACTCGACCTTTTTCCAGGCTTTTACTCATGCCATCAGTCTCAATGGGAATGTTAGTCCCTTGGAAAATCTCCCTGAGTATCCCAACCAGATATCCATGGCCTTTCTTATGCTAGGATCTCAGATCATCATGCCTGTCCCTGCCTGGAACACACATCACATGCTTCTGTATTAAACTCATAAATATTAAATTGTATTAAGCCATATTAAACTGATAATTTGACTGATATATTAGGCCTCCAATTGATATTTAAATGAATTAATTAATGAATAAGAGCGAGGGATGAATAAGAGCAAGAAGACAACCATGAGCTATCATAACTTTCTGTGACAGCCCACACTATGCTTCCCAGATGCACCGTGTACTTTTATCTTTGCTTTTAACCTCTTTTTCGTTTACTCAGTCCAAGCTTGTTCTACATAGCCAGTTTCTCATCCGCTTTTCATTTTGCTCTCTTGAATAAATTTTGCCATTGACTTTTGCTAAAAAAAAAGAAAGAAAAAAGAAAAAGAAAAGAAAAGAAAAGAAAGAAACAAAAAAAAAATACAACCATGAAATTCAGTCCACAATGACCAATTCTACCTCTATAAGAACGTACTTCAAAAACACAGGACACATATTGA
This sequence comes from Hydrochoerus hydrochaeris, assembly GCA_004027455.1. Classification (NCBI taxonomy): domain Eukaryota; kingdom Metazoa; phylum Chordata; class Mammalia; order Rodentia; family Hydrochaeridae; genus Hydrochoerus; species Hydrochoerus hydrochaeris. The sequence goes on along the minus strand of PVLA01017864.1, from coordinate 531 downwards.
GGTAGAAAGGCTTATCCATTATTTCTTAACTGGATGTATTGTTTCTCACATAGCTTCCCTTGCTGTAGCAAGGGTTTATGCTTTAATTACTTAATTTGTTCATTCTAACTTGATCCTAAGGCTACAGGAAGAGCAGATACCATTCTCCCATTTCACAGGTAAGAAAATACAAGCACAGAAAGGGCTGGTAATTTGTTTAAAGTAACTTGAACAAGCAAATAGCAGAGCTGAATTGGAATTGGTTATGCTGACTCTCAGGCTTGAGGCTTTGACTATATCACTGGATCCTCTATGTCTGCTGTGCGGTGCCCTTTTCTGTCCATGCTGCGTCGTAGTCCATCCACGCCTTGTGACAATCGCTTCTCCAGGAAAAGGACACTGCATGTGGGAATTGGGCGCGGGGATCTTGGAATGTTTTGTACTGATAATTGTAATTTGTGTAGTTCACATGTGTATGTTTTTATGTAATGCTCAATATGGAGTCGAGGGTGGAGACTCCAGGGGGGTTGCTGGAGGCCCTCTAGATAACCC